>JARHVA010008550.1:202500-407500 GCA_037957365.1 Torreya grandis | reverse complement strand
CTTTGACCAATAGTGCAACATAAGGATACATTTTTTAGAGATTCTACTTGATAATATTAACATCAAGAAATATAACAATATTATGGATGATGATGGCATGATTGATACTAGGCATATCGCTATAAGACAAAGTGAATGCCTCACTATGATCAACTAGAACCACATCAAAGTCCTAGTATTCTTGAGGATCTAAGGATTTACTAAACTTTTTTATACTAGTGTTGTTATCTATCATGAAATTTTTAATTTTAGTTTGATCTATTTGAGTAGTGATAAACAAGGTAAGATCCTAGTCATCTGGTTGTAAAGGTGGTATCTCCAAATCATGAAACATTATGGGCAAGGGTTTTTAAAGTGATGAAATGAAGGCTGATAATGGTTGGGGCTCATTCACTTATATTTATTTAACCCATAGGGCCTCTACCATGGCTTCATGGTGTTGTAGAGAGTTTTGGACAAGTTCATATAAGTACATCTTGGCTGGCAGTTGACGTAGTTACTTTAAAATAGATATTTATATAAGCTCTAAAGAATTATTATTTTGTGCCTTTCCTTAAATGGATACTTTAAGTTTATGGGTAGGTGTTGTTATACTATATGTGGTTGGAGTTGATGCTTTAGCAATAGTCACATTGGGTTTTTCATGATTATGGGTCTTATGACCCTAAGCTTGGGATTGTGTGGCTATACAAACTACATATATTTAGAACAGAGGGGGATTCACTATGTTTTTAGTGTCTCCCTTATCTAGAGGAAGAGAGTGGTTCTAAACCCAATAAATGGTTATATGTTCCTTTATTGCTTATTTTGATGTGTTACTTTATATGGTGGATGTAACTATAGGGGGATGGGCATGATCTGATTATTTTGTTAAGAGATCATCTTTGTCTAACATATTTAAAATTATGACCTTTAATGCATTACAACTTTTAATGATGTGCCCTACTATTTGATGGTATGCACATGTCCTATTTTATCTATACCATGATGGTTTGTTAATATGAGGGTTGACATGATTTACAAGTGGTATCATGATTAAGGAGATCTAGATAAGTTGATTAAGGATATTAAAATAAGATCCCTTTATTAGAGGTAAAGTCATAGAGAGGGGAGTGAATCAGTAATGTAATAAAATAAAAATTCAATTCCAATCCTTCAAACTCTTAACCATTCAACATAAGCATTCATGAAGCATATAAACCATTTATTGAAATGAAAAAAGAAAACTATGCAAGATCAAAGCACATAACACATGAATTATGTGGGAAACCCTAATGGTTAATAAAAAAACACTAAAAAAAACTTTGGAATACTATCCTATAAAGTATTTTTTTTAATTTAGACTAGCACTACTTGATCAAGGAACACCTACCCCTTAATTTAGTTAAACACCCATTAGACCTTTAGCTAGCACTAACTAACAAGGAAGATATAACCCCTTAGATGATAAAGTACCAAATCAATCACCTCAAAAATAATCATCACCTTTAATCTAATTTTTAACACACCTAATTATGCACAAACTTGTTTCTCTACTTCACACAAGCCACTTAGTCTCCTTCTCTCAACTAGGTCATCCTCATCACAATTTGGTCATTCAACCTAGATTTTCATGTATAGAAATCCTTTTTATAACTATAAATGTTTATAAAAGATTCATATCACTTATTATATATCTTACACCACATATATATACTATTTAAATCATATATATTATTCGCTTGAGCTCTTATGCACACAAATAGTCAAAATAGTAGCTCTAATTAGGCCTTACCTTTATACCATACTTCATCTAACCCATCTTAGTCAGCCAAAAGATATTCCTAAACCCTTAATACCTATATCCTAATTATAAAAATTATCAAAACCACATTCATATGTTGACCATAGCTTTGATATATCACCCTTAAGCAATAACATTTTTCAATTAGTCTTAAGTAGCCCTTTTATGTCCATGGTGATCTATTCATCATTATAACACTTCATCAAGAAAAAATAGAAACACAAGACCACTTAAAATCACATAGGTCTATGAAAAATGACCCTTAATACATCCTAAATTAATTAAAATCATCACTACACACATTTTCATATGCAAAACCTATTAATCATTTGTCTTATACATGAAAACATCATGAATGAACAAATAATCAGCTTCCAAGCAATGGTTCATATTGAATATGGATTAGAAAAACCTCTAAAATCCATATAGATGATAATCAGGAGTCCAAAACATTATCTAATAGATAATTCACTATGAAACATTAAAACACCATTAATAAAAACTCAAACATCCTTCTCAGCTCACTTGTAGAAGAAAGTCAAACCTCAGTCAATTTTGAACCATAATAAATATAATTATACAACTAGTCAAAATTCCAAATAAATTTTAATGTATTTACCTTGAATTTATATACCAATTTTATTTTTAATCCATCACCAAATTTATCTATCATCAAAATTTATAAGAAAAATATTACAAACTAGTTTTCCTTTGTAAATTCAAATATTTGAATTCCAACGGTCACTAAAAAATGCAAATTTGACTATGGAAAATGATGAAATAAGCCTAGGAGAGAAACTTTGCATTATCATGGATTTTGGTAGATATCATGTCAAGGTATAAAATTTTAAACACATATTCTAGGCATAAAATTGAATAGACTCATGTGACCACTTTCTTCTGACACTTCATACATGTGAATGTTGATGTCATCAATTTGTTTACTCAAGAAACTTTACCAAGATGACTAGGATAACCTATACCTTCACAAGACTACTTATATGGATTCACTTCACTTTAAAATTTACACCAAAAATTCCTTACACCCCATATGAGCCCTCAAACATGGTCAACACATCATCAACATTCATTATCTTGCCTAACCAAGCAAACACTTCAAGGTCCATGCATGATCACTAAGGCACACTTTGTCATTGACCTACTAGTATAATTGACACCTCATGAACTCTATTGGACACCTTTTAGACATAATTTATAATACATAAACAATCTACCCCTTTGTCATTGATGTCAACACTTGTAAACACCAACACAAAGCTATGAATATTTTTTTCCCCTCTATAAACACTTTCTACCCCTTTGACATAATGACAAAATGGGATTACCTAATGATCTTCAAGACCTATAAATGTTTTCAAATCCAAAATTAAAAAGGGACCTCTTCTAAGAGATGATAGAAACTCCCTCTATGAATGTGCATACCATTTTTTACCATGATTACCTCAAACCTGCTCATTGACAACACTCATCTTTGACCATGCATTTATATATGAAGAAGTAATGAAAAATATCAAGGTAATGAGAGTGATCACACCTTAATAAAATTTATAGGAACTCTCCCTAAATCACTTGAACTTAGACACCCCTTGAGCACCTTTAGACTATCTCCAACCATGAGGAAACTTCATAGTTGCCTTCAAATTTTCTCTGACAAGATAACTCCATGATCATTAACATATTTTCAAGCCATTATTTAAACATGAACTATTCTTAAAATATATTTAAAAACTCATATGATAATAATGATACCTTGGTACTTTTTAGAAAATGACCAAAAATTCCATTTGAATCACCTAGCCTTGTTTAGAGGCAAATAGCCCTACCTGAACCTTATAAATCCCATAAAGTTTTGTGTATACACCTTCATGAATTTAAATTTTATATCTGATGTAAAATCATATAATCCTTTATGCATTCCAATTTTCATCATGCAATGTTTCCTCTGAACCATAACTCCTTCACAAATTGACCTACCAATTAGCCCTCCATTTGCATAAATGCTCAACCATAGAAAAAAATATAAACTTAAATATGAATATAAATTAATTTTTGAGCACCCATATTTCCATTTACATATATTAAGAAACCTTATACCTCAACTCCTTTGGGAAGGTCATTAACCCACATGAATTAAAACACCAGGGCATCAAAGAGAAATGTGGTCAACTTAACATCTTTCAATCAATTCCAAATCCTAAAACTTCTCTCACACTTAGAGGTCATAAAATAACACTACTGAAACAATTATTGAGGTTTTAATCCTTGAGGAACCCATATAACCATGCACATGGTTTTTGACCTACTAGCCCTTAAACAAGGATTATCGTACCTGAGAGGCATCAAAATTATTCAAATTATATTCAAGAGGAATTTAAATCATAAAAAATACTATAACACACTTTTATGAGGTTTAAACACCTTTATATTCCATAAAGTAACCTTGAACAATCACCAATCTTCATTTGACACCTGAAAACCTTATGATTGTGCCTATAGACCCTATGTATACCCCTATCACTATGCCAAAACACCTTCAAATAATCATGTGATAAATATCATGAATTTAAGGCACCTTTTTCATTTTTACACATTAAATACAATTGTACTTAACCATTGGTTAGCTTCATAGATTTGAGAAACACCAATTTTGCATGATGAGCTCTCACTAGGTAGTGAACACTAAGTAAAATGGTCAAACTGAACAAATGGTCATGAATTGTTCCTTTGACCAACTTATCACATTTTAACCCATGTAATACACTTTAAAAATTCCTCTCCACACTCCAAATAAATCTTACCTTCATTATTCATGATTTGACCAACTAAACCAAGCTTCAAAGATTGACTAAAACTTGCCTTTAAGGCCAATGTCCTTAGATAGAATTCTTGAAGATTTTCATCCTTAACCTTTGGAGTAATCTCATGAAATTATTTCTCCCCCTTAACTAATTTCCTTACATGATTAATAAAAGGCTTGTAAACATAATATCATCAATTTTATACCATAAAGTCATTGGTCTTAAAGACCAATCAATAACTCTTCATACCTTTGTATTGATTATAGCCTCTTTACATCACCTAGAGCACACACACTTTCATATACATATGAACGATGTCTCCTAAGAAGTATAGGTAGATACACCCACTTTCCATAGAGAGACTAAAGGTCCCAAAACTTAAGATACTCCTACATCTCCATTATTTCACTTGGCTTGTAGTCTTGCCTCATCATCAAATTGACTTTGAATGAGTCCTTAACTTCATTCTTTCCTTCAAACTTAGAATCTTGCTTAGTTATTTTATCTACTTGGGTAGAGAATACTTGTTGTTTGAAAATTAAACTTGTATGCTATTATATCATGAAAAAACAATACATTTTAAACCTATTTTTCATTCAATTCTTTGGGTCTCCATTCATTATGCCTCCTTTTCTTCATGTTGGTATTGACATTCTTTGAAGTATAATTTTGACCATTTCTATAGAACCTTGCTATGTGACCTCTCTCTTGAGATTTGAAATAAATGAAGTCTCTCTGATTGTACATACCTTGTGTATGGGCTACATGATGACTCCTTGAATTTTCATTATCCCATTCATTCACTTGATGATTTAGTTTCTTGATGAATACATTATAAGACCTTACAATATGAGCAATCCTTTGACACTTTTAGCACAAGATGTCATTCTTTCCTTGTAGATTGGCTGACTATCTTGAGTGATGATATTATTCATGCTTGTCATTATCTTGCTCATAATTCCATGTAAATCTCTTACTAGGATATTTTATTTTGCAATCAATGATCATATGACCAAACTAATGACAAGAATAAAAATAAACATTGAAGGAGTTATCATACCTTATTACATTAGGTTTCTTGATTTGATTTGAAATTTTATAGATTTTTAATTTATCCTTCTTATACATATTACCATTTTTCTTATCTTTACTAGCACTCTCCTTATCATTGTTAGTCTTCTAATCTATCATCACTATATTCTCAATCTTCTTATCCTTTTGGACATCTTCATGGAACCCTAGTCCTAAATTATCATTTGAGACCTTTTAACTACTCAATAGGTCATTAAGATCAAATATAATTTTCTAAAATATCTTATATGTTTCAAGTTTACTCATAACTTGATATAGTTTCATCTATAAAGGCTCCATCTTTGATTTATATTTGACACATCCTTCATCCTACTCCTTACCTCTTTTACAAGGGTATAAACCTAAGTTTCAAGATGTTGACTGATATCATCATGATCTTTAACTTCATTTCTCAACCTTTCTTCAAAGAAGCCAATTTTCTACTCATAGTTCTTGATCAAGGATGCTTTCTTTCTATTCTTACCTTATAGAATGTTCAAATCTTCCAAGGTATTTATATACTTGTCTTAAAAAGTGACTTGATCATCTTATTAATTTGGGATATCTCTACCAAAAAGATCTCTACCTAAAGAACATTCAACTTCATCATCTTAAAGAACCATGAATAGTGTCTCATTATTCTCATCATGAGATGAATCATCATTTACTGATGTGTTTCCTTCTTCTTCAGTAGATGAGTTTTGGTATTCTTCATGGTAAAGACTCTTATTGACTTTGTATAACTCTTTCTTTCCATTTCTCCTCTTGAAAAACTTTCTGTAATTGTTAGGATGCTCCAATTTATTGTGATCATCCTTATGAGATTCCTTTTAGTTAGACTTACCTCTATCTAAGCACTTAGATACAAAATGACCAACTTTACCACATGAAATTTTTTTAAAAGGAAGCTTCATATTTACTTGATCCTAACTTCAATTTTCTTGCAATCATGGCTTCAAGTTGATCTTCATTAAGATTAAAGTCTTCAAGACTTAACTTGTTCTTCTTTACTTTTATCTCCTTAATCAACTTGAAGGTTTATTCCTTCTCTGGTGGTTTGTACTCATATACTCTCATCACATAAGAATTAAGAATTCCATGAAATTAATCCATCTTCATCTTTGTGAGATCATAACTTTCTTCTACAATAGAAAATTTTGAATCAAAATTGAGGGTGAGAGACCTTAATACTTTTTGTACTATAATAACTTCTTCAATATCCTCTCTAAGACCTCTGATCATTTTCACCAACTCATCAACCCTTAGAAGATAATATGCCATAGTATATTTTTCCTTCATTTTGAGGCCCTTAAATTGCCTTTGGTAGGTTTATAATTTAACCAACTTAACCTTTGAATCCCCTTCATATATGATCTATAATTTGTCATAGATTTACTTGGTAGACTTGTAATGGATTAATTTGGTGAACTCATCCTCTAATAGGCTAAAAATGATAGCATTCATATCTTTTTAATTATTCTCACTCAACTGCTTGTTAGTTGTACTAGTTGGAGGAGTAGGGGCTATAGAATACCCATCATAATATATTTCCAAATGTCAAAAATTTAGAAACATGATGTAAGTATTCATAATTGCACTCCTAAAAGCATAGTTTGATCCATTTAATATTGGTTCTTTCTTAGTAGAGAAACCACCTTGAATTTGATAACTACCCATTATATCTTTGATCACCTTCAAGTGGTTAAACTTGCAAAGAAGGTACTACTTTGATACTAATTATTAGAGATAAAATCACTATAGGGGTGGGGGGGGTGAATAAATAATGTAAAAAAATCAAAATTCAATTCCAATCCTTCAATATCTTAACCATTCAACATAATAATTCATGAAGGATAGAAACCATTTATTGAAATGAACAAAGAAAACCATGCAAGATCAAAGCACATAACACATAAATTATGTGGGAAACCATCATAGGGAATAAAACCCACTAAAATAATCTTTGGAATACTATCATATAAAGGAATTATTTCAAGTTATTCCAGCACCAACTGATCAAGGAGCACCTACCCCTTAATTTAGTCAAGCACTCAGTAGACCTTTAGCTAACACCAACTAACAAGGAGGCTACAACCCACTAGATGATCAAGCACCAACTCAATCAACTCTAAATTAATATTCACCTCTAATATGATGTATAAAACACTTTATTATGAACATATCTTGATATAACACCTTCAAACCTACTTGTCTACTTCACACAAGCCACTTAGTCTCCTTCTCTCAACTAGGTCATCCTCTTCACAATTCGGTCCTTCAACCTAGCTCTCCATGCATAAAACTCCTTCTCAACACTATAAATAATTATGAAATATTCATATCACTTGTTTTATATCTTTCACTACCTATATATGATTTTCAAAACATCTATATTATTCACTTGAAATCCTACACACAAAACTAGTCAAAATAGGCCAATTGGGCCTTGCCTTTATACCATACTTCATCTAACCCATCTTGGTCAGCCACAATACATTATTTAACCCTTAAGGATTATATACTAGTTATAAAATAGATAAAAAACAACTTCATAGGTCAACCATATATTTTATAGATCACCCTTAAGCAACAATACCTTTCAATTAGGCATATGTAGCCCTTTTAGGTCTAAGTAGACATATTCATCCTTTTAACACTTTATTAAGCAAAAATAGAAACACAAGACCACTTCAAAGCACATAGGTCCATGAAAAATTACCCTTAATACATCATTAAGTTCTTAAATTAATCAATACACACCTATGCATATGAAAAACCTATCAATCATTTGCCTTGTACATGAAAACATCATGAATGAATAAACAATCAACTTCCAAGCAATGGTTCATACTGAATATGGATTGGTCGAACCTCCAAAATCCATATAGATGATAATTAAGGAATATAAAACATTATCCAATATATAATTCACTATGAAACATTAAAACACCATAAAAAAATCTAACATCCTTCTTGAGTCACTTACAAAATAAATTCAAACCCTCAATCAACTTTGAACCATAATAAATGCAATTATACTAGTCAAACTTCCAAATCAATTTTCCTAGATTGCCCTTGTAGTTATCTAACGATTTTATTTTTACTCTAGCATAAAATTCATCCATCATCAAACTTTATATTCAAAACATTTTAGACTAGTTGTCCTTTATAAATTCAAATGTTTGAATTCCAATGGGCACAAAAAAATGCAAATTTGACTATGGAAAATGATGAAATTAGCCTAGTAGAGAAACTTTGCACTATCATAAATTGTGATAGACATCATGTCAATGTATAAAATTTGAAACACATGTTCCAAGCATAAAAATTAATAGACCCATGTGACCACTTTATTTTTACACCTTCATATGTGTAAAATTTGATGCCATCAATCTACTTACTCAAGAAACTCTACCAAGATGACTAGGATACCCTAAACCTTCATAAGACTACTTATATGGATTCTTTTCACTTCCAAAAGTACACCAAGAAATAATTATAACCAATATGACCCATAAAACATGGTCAACACATCAACAACATCCATCATCTTGTATAACTAATCAAACATGGTAAGGTCCATGCATGATCATTAAGGCACACTTTGTCATTGATCTACTAGCATACTTAACACCTCATAACACTTGATCACCTTGGAGACATCATTTAAAATACCTCAACACCATTCAATGGATATTGAATTAGTGTTTCCATCCTTTGGGGCACTGGTTGAGGAGAGGTACATGACATTGAAGCTTGGCCTCTTGAACGAGCTACTTGGATAGTCCTTACTGTAGGTACTTTATGTTGATGGTAAGTCTTTACTCCTAAACTAGGTGGGTAATAGGGTTTTAATGGATCATGGATTGGAATGAGCATAGTGGGGATATTTTTCTATGATGTTACATGTGTTTTAGTGATATGTTCTATAATAGTAGCTTTCAATTTAGTTGAAAGATGAGGCGGCAGTGCCACTTTCCATTTTTGAATCTACTTAGGTGTTGTGGGATGTCCTCTTTAGGGAGTTAAATCCTAATAGGAGGATGTTACATATATTTTCCCCTTAGGACTTCTAGATTTTTTTCTAGTATCTACATCTTTCCCCTTATTTTCTCTATGGTTTTATGCCTCCTTAGTAATGGGGGGAGTTTATCTAGAGATAATTTGAGGTAACACAACATTTTCCTTAAAAGGTAATATACTAGTGGTAATGGGTATACTAGATGTCATTATTGAAATGGTACAAAGAATGGGATCTTGTATAATATCTACATAAACCTTCTCTTCAATATGTTTTTCCTCCTTCAATTTTTGAGTGCTTTTAGATAGGGATTCTTCCAATGGGTCCCAAATAATAAGATATAGAATATTAGAGGAAGTTATTGAGATGTCTTCACGTGGTTTAGATGGTTCAAAAGTGTTTCCTATGAGGATATCATGGATATGGGAATAAACAACTTATTTAGGTAGAATCTGGTCATGGATGGTGTTAATTATGTGAGTCTCATGTTTTGATGATGATCCTAATTTAGTTTTTATGGAATGTGATGTAGAAGCATGATAGGGGAATGGTTACCTAAGTATATCTATAGATTGGTCCTTAGGTACATTTAGATTATCTAATTGAAAATTTTCCTAATCTATAATATTTTATACTTAGCCTTTAAAATAATAACATCTGATGACATCATGTCCTATTATGTAGTGAAAATTGTAGAAGTCATTTCCCCTAAACCAACTAGGTTTAGGATGAGATTCATCAAGAGGTCTGATGGGAGGGAGTTAAATTAGAGAATCCTTTAGGAGTTTATCTAAAATATATGCATAAGATTCTCCTAAATGGGTATATTTTCTTATGGGAAATTATGTTAAAAGCTTCTGAGAATATGCCTATGAAGCGGAGATCTTGGATTGGGTTTTTGCTTGAGGTGGTGCTGAATTTACAACTATGGCATTGGAAGCCCCTTTGGTTTTATTATTGTTATTATTATTAGTCCCTTTAGATGGTTTAGATTTAAAGTTTTTATTTCATAGTTTAACCTTCCCTTCTTCAAGGCCTCTAATTTCAAGCTTATAGGCCATTAAAAAGGCCTCATCAAAGGTTTTAAAAGACTATACCCATAGTGTTGATGAGATGTGTTTGGCACATGCTCTCACAAATAATTTGATTAACTTAGGGTGTGGTAGAGAGAAGGTGAGTTGATTAATTAGACATCTCCATCTATCTACAAAGTTAATGATAAACTCACCATCAAATTTTTAGATGGTGTAAAGGTCTATAATGGTAAGTTTTCTTGCTATATTGATGTAAAAGTGTTCTAGGAATATTTGAGATAGCTACCCAAATGAATAGAGGGAATGTTGGGGGATTGAGCTATACTAATCTAGGGTAGGTTTGTCTAATGACATGGGTAATTTTATAAAAAGGAGTGCATCATCATGCATTATGAGGTAGTAAGCATGTATAAATGCTCTTAAATGCTAGGTGGGTCCTCTTTATTCTATAACTTAGTAAATTTAGTGAGTTCTTATTGTGGAGGATAAGGTTTAATCATAACTACTGGGTTGATGGGAACATTAAAAATATGTTCATAGGTGAGAATGTTATTCTACCCAAAGGTAGAATCTTCTAAGTTATCCATCTTGTTCATGAGGATTTAAATGAATTTGGGTTGGATGTTATGTTGAGGGATTCTTTCCCAAATGTTTTATTACAGAAGTTGGTACATAAATAATAGTGTGAAAAAAGCTTGTGATAAGAGATAACTTATTGAGGTGGTTATAATAGGTTGAGAATCCATCACATAGTATGGGGGATTGTAAATGTATATACATAGACCTGAAAGCCTATGGAAGTGATATATACTATGTGGTTAAGGGTACATAATATTGAGGTGGCTGATTCACAAGGGCCTATTGTAATGACTATGTTTGGATGCTTAAGGGAATACTAGTTTGAATTGGTGGAAGTGTCACTAGGACTGATATGATTAGGTTCTAGAGTGATGTAGTATTAGGTTAGGTAGCCGTAGGCTAAGAAGTGGTAACATTTTGAGTTTGGGTAGTTGTTGGTGATCAATCACTAGATGTCACTAGAGGTAGATTACCTAAGGGTAATGCCATAGTGGTATAAAAATTAATAAGAGGGGGATTATTATTGGAAGTTACCATAGAAGTGGTGAATCCTTCACGCTCTTCCAAGGGCATGTTATACAGATGTTGAGAGAACTACGTATGGGGAGATACTAGGATACATATGGATCTAGAGGTGAGATAATGGTTTAGAGCTATGGGAGTGATATCTAGTATGGTGGCAAACTTAGGATCACCCTGGGTGTAGTATTGAGGGATGTCTTTTCTTATGGACTCATGATAAGTATGGGGCTAGGAGAATTATTCATTTATTAAGATAAATATGAGGTTTTGGTTTTTATTATGATTGTTATCACATCAAAACCATGTACCGATAAAAAATAATAAATAAAAATCACACAAACTATTCTTTTTAATTATCTCATTTTAAGTGAGGATGAAAAGACACACACACTAAATTCCTTCCTAAAAATATTTTACTTTCTCAAATTTTAAAGTGTGGAAAAAATGAAAAAGAAGGATATTGAGGGTCCTAAAAAGCAGTAATCTAAGGATGGTCTAAGGTTTTTATTTTGGTGCTCAAATATTTTTGTATTGGTATTGATACTTGGTTTGGTATTGGGGCCTACCCCATCACTTCACATAATTCAATTTAAGGGTGTCAATTTCTTATATAGAATATAATGATAGACTATAGTTTATACTCAGCCATGAAACTAAGTTGGTCCTCCCCTTGGTGGTGAAATCTAGTGGGATCATCAGGAAAAAGGTTATCATGAGGTGATGAAATCCCCATTATTTCCCTTCTGTTAGATTTTTTTATGAGTTTATTATGAATGTGATTTGGTTTGTGTGTGATAAAAGTGATGACTATGATAAATTCACTACCTACATTATTCTATGCAAGTAAACTAAACACGCAAAGTGGATGCAAAATGTTTAACCTTTAAAAAGGAAAAATTCAATTTTAATTTTATTTGGATGAATTAAACATACAAAATAAATGGAGAGAAATAAACAAATTTAGAAATGAATTTTAAAAAAAAGAGTGAGACCTTAGGGGTCCCATTGGGTGTGCTAGAATGTTTAAATAGTTTTTCATTTTATTTTGAATTAAAATGTGACTTACTAAAAACTTAAAATAAAATAGGGTTTATGTGGAATACCTATGGATAAAAAGGCATGAACTAATTGAATCCAGTGATAGTGAGAAATCATTTTTGATTGGGAAGGCTAACCTACACACATGTGAACACTTGACAAAATTAGATTAATAAAAGAGATGGGTGGATTGTTTGATCAAAGATCAGTTCCAAGAAGTGTTACACTTCCTTATATGGATGTCAATCCATAATAATAATATAATAAATTGAAGTAGATATATGATGTGATAATAAATCTACTTCATATTTTATTCCTAATTAATTCAATAATGTAAATGAAATATTCTTCCCAATAAGTAGAAGCAAAATCTGCATCATCTTAGATAATAACTAATTATTCTTCATAGGCTTCACAAGATGGTGAATAGATGATGGTAAAAATGGCTATCTCAAAGGATATAACACTCTGATCCATAAATAAAGGATAAGAAACTATAGGGATATCAATGATTTTGGCTATATCATGAAATTTTTTGGGTAAAGTCATCTACAAGTAGAAGGCCATGTTCAAATAATAGTAATCAATAGATGGATTGAAAATAGAGGCTTATGATAAGGTCTCCTATGTATTAAACATAATATATTGATGTTAATATTAATAACATCAGTGCTGATTCAAAACGAATCAAAATCGATTATCACTTGTGTCTGAGTTTAATAAAATAGAGATCAAAATGAGATAGATTTGCTAACAGGTTGATATAGAGGGGTGATAATAGTATTTTTATGATAAAATAAAGGGATTAAAAGATGACGATAAAACTAAAATATGGTACTTACCTTTGATTATCTTGTGAGTAGAATGGAATTATCCCATTTTCATAGATAGTAGTTTGGGTTGCATAAAGGATGTGATCAAACAAGATGAAAATCTAGTAGAGTGTCATTAACAACGTCATTATATTCTTTAAGAATTCTAATAGTGATTTGAGGATCTAAATTTTTTGGTTCAAAATGTAAAGGTAGGTTTCATATTTATGGATCAACATCGATCCTAAGAATTGACACCAATCATCAGAGAATTGTTGTTGATTCATCCAAAATAGGGCCTTTGTTTCAATAGTGAGTGATAATAGCTCGGGGATGAGTGGAGTTATTATAAACAACTCCACATGGGGGCAAATTGGTTATGAGGGTAGATTCCTAAGTTATAAATGGTTTTAGGAGGTTGGGAATGGTAAAGGGGTAAAAGTAAAGGCTATTTAATGGTATATTAAATGGTAAATAATCTAAACTTTAGGATAGGGTTTATTTAGAGGATTTAAATAAATAAGACCTATGATACCTAATTAATCATCACTAGGGGTATGAAATTGTAGTGTTTATATAAAGGAACCAAAAAAGGAGATAATTATCACACTAATATGCAAATCAATTATTAAAAGTACACACTACAATCGTAAATTAATCTATAATAACTTTCTTTATTAACTTCTAGTATAAGTCATAATTTTTGTATAGTTCTCTATACCAGCTCGAGGGATCCTAAAAAATGGATTAAAGGCCTGAATGTATATAAAGAGAGAAGAATATATAACCAATGTGTCATAGAGGAGATAAGGATAATATATATAAACATTAAATCAAGTCAATATTTAGTTACAATCTCAAAATAATAGTCATTTAGACTTTTCCTTATGTTTAGTGCCTTGCATGATGATTGCATGAACTTTGCATGAACATGCATGAACTTTGCATGATATTTTGGAATTTAAAACAATGTGTTTGGACCATTTTTTATTATAAAATATCCTCCTTTATCATTATATGCCATTATTAACTTAGACAACTTTTTTGGAAGTGAGTTAACTCATGATTGGAACTCAAGATGAGTTATGCATGTATATAAAGCAATTGAAGCCTAGTTAGCTCACCAAAAGGAATAATTAAGATTTAATATGAAATAAATGATAATTTTTTAATGATGTGGACCATATTAAGAGGCATGAAAAATCCACCTTATATTTTAAAAATAATCTACTATGTCATTCTCTTCACTTGATTGATTAAATAGGCATACTAGGCTAAATTAGGCTTAGTAGCCTAACTTTTTATGCCTAGTGGACATTATAACATAAATATAACATTTAAAAAATAAAAATATTATGAATTAAATAAATTAAAAAATTCATCATATCATTAAAATTATCTTCCTTGGTAAGCAACACCTAAAAATTAGTCAAATAGTTTGACTAGCTAGTTTCTCCCTTCATTTCCTACACACTGGCTATTTTGGATGAGATACCAAGGACACTTTAAGGAATATCTATGATAAAATTATGATTTTAGGATGAATATAAAGTTTAAAAATTCACTATCCATGGATTGGAATTCTTTTAAACTACCTTGTACCTCTTTTTTTGTGCTTTTTCCTCTCAAAAACTTGTATTTTACTAAACCCATACAACATCCATATAACCAATGGCCATATAAATGAATATATGAGATTATAATTTATTATATAAGTGATATTAAATAGGTTTTAATGTTTTTATATTCATATTTATTTAGTTATCCTCAAATAGGTCTACTAGTGGGGTTTTACAAGGGTTAAAGAGTGCCCTGGGCTCTTAACGATTGTTAATAAATATTGGGCCTTGAAATACTAAAAAAAATACATAAAATGCTATTTTATTAGGATATTTAACTCCAAAAAATTCAATAATTCTCAAGAAAAATTTGTGTACTAGGGTGAACATGTGAAATCTCATCTCAGAGTGGAAAACAAGCTCTTCATGTAGTGTTTGGTACTCCTTAGCCAAGATGATAAATTATAATGATTAGATATGGATAAAAATTAGAATAAATGTCTATTATGAAATTATTATGATGTTACAAATTATTTTTATTTCCTTCATGACCTTTCTTTATCTCCTTCTACCCCTTTTTAATGGCCTTATCTGGTGTTATCAAGAACAAGCATAGGTGTCTGCATAGTTTATTTAATATATTTACATATTTTTTTCAAAATTAATGACCTATATATGATGCTATGTAGTCATAATATGTTCTTTATCAAATCATTCCTCTTCACCTTGCATAGAAATAGCTCCTTGTTTGGACCTGCAAACCCATCTACCTATGGAAGTGACATAAATTACCTTTGTTGATGGCTTAAAAAGTGTTCTTGAGATATATTATGATCCTATATTTCTTTAAAAAAAATTTAATGTGAAATTACCTTTTCTTCCCTTATTTTTTTAATCTCAAATATGATTTGAATATTCCATGACACTCCTTGCATTGATCTCACCCTCTATTGGTCAACTTTTAGACCTATGAAACCTTTATTAGACCTTATATCCTCAAGAAAAATCCTTATGAATGTGTAATATGAACTATTATAGGTGATCTTGATGATATTTAGATATGTTTAGTGATCATTCCATCATGAATTGGTGCTTAGAGACTCCTCATGTCACTTGAAACCCTTCACTTATTTCCTTTATATCCTATTGGCTATTCGAACAAGGTCTTAGGCATTTACACAATCAAAATCCATACAATCCTATACTATCAACTTTATGTTCTTGATAGTGCTTGAGTGGATTTTTAAAAGTTTTATATAACATCCATTTGATAACTTTAACTTTCTTAAGTCACTTCATAGGTCACTTGACTTGCATTATCGTGAGTTTGCACAATGAGGGCATATGACTATGTTGTGGGAGGAATTGTCATTTGTATGGCCATAGGTGTACAGTTTGACAATTTACCTAACTATTAAGAAGTGATTGTATCCCTTCACTTGATAATTTGACCTAATTATATCATCATGTTTCTATGAATTCTTCAAACCATGATAACTCCACCATATTTATTAGTCCATCCCCTTTGCCAAAAATTTGGAATTAGGTATGTATTCTATGAGAAAATTGTAGGTGTTGATCCTTAAGGTGAATGACTAATTTTTGAGTGTTTCAATTCCAATATCTATGGTTGTTAATGAGTTTTAAAATCCTTTTCCTCTTGAAACATTATCTTTTACTTGAAACCCCTTTATAGACCATTACCCCTCATCCTACTTACCAACTTGAATAAAAGCCTATACTCATGTGGTTGTAGGTGTACATTTTAGGGTGAACTTAATTATGTATCATGTTTTAATCCCTATCCATCCTATTAATGATTTCATATCTCATTAATCTATTGATTAATTTTATTGAACATGAAACTTGTCTATCACACTATACCATCAACTTGAAAACAAACCTCTCTCAACAACCCTTTATACTTGACTATCCATACATATTTTGAAGAATTTTATCAATCATGATTTGAGGATGCTTGGAGATTTTGAAAATAAGTTAAAAAATGTTCAAAATTCCATCACTTTTCATAATATCTCTATAATTTTAAAAAAATCTCTTGAGGGTCTCCATCTTTGAAAGCCTCTTCCATAGTATTGCTCATCTCCTTGGTTGTAGCTTGCTCTTGAGGTTGGCTATACGTGTGTGTTTAAATTGATTGAGCCATTCAAGACCTTGAATTTAATTTTTAATGGATATATCCTATTTATTTTATCAACTTCATGTTTATTATGTATTTTATTGTTCCCATTAGGCATTAAGAACTTAGATACATGTAGACTACCAAAACATATGCCTGCTATAGGTGGTGACCTCATTTGAGCCTGTAGGTGTATCAAAAGACACTTGGAACTCAATTATGGTAGTATACTTAGCTTATATTATTAATGAGATCATAATATGGGTTATGAAACCTTAATTTATTATTCATCTTGACTCCTATACTCATGTCATAATTTTAACCTTCATGAATGATTGTGTCCTTTATCATTGTAGATGATTATACTTATTATATTATACAAACATAATCTAAAATTAGCCTTAAGGAAGGATCAAAACCTGATATGATAATTTTATTTCCATTACTAAAAATTTAAGAGTTAATTTGATAAAAGATCTTGAAAAAAACCTCTTCTATCCCCTCTTAATCATTATTCTTCATTAGACCCTCATTACTATTGGTATATGACTATATAGAGCTCAGTCATGACTGTAGGTGGTGCTTACATGGTGTGAATATCCTATTATTCACAACTTATGATGGTTTCTATCCCTATTTATTCTTATTATAGTGAATTCATGGAGTGGATATTAATGAAAGTGGTAAGGAGTGAATGGATGGTGTGAAAACATGAATGGAGGGCAGAAAGAAGCCTTACATAGTGAGAATGATAGTGTAAAACAATGATCATGGATAAGAACCAAGATGGAGTGAAAATATAATGAAGGGGGAATATAAAATCCTCCTTGAAGGTATTATTCAAGCATGATCCTATCCTCTACATGATATATCAATTTAGAGGCCATTGGAGGAGGATAAGAAGCTAAATTTGAAACCTAGGAATATGCTAAGTACCCTAACAAATGCTAAACAACCTTAACATTTGATATATAGGAATTTTTTAGATGCTTGAGAAAAAAATTATTATATTTTTACATGAATATTTTGAATAATATCTTGATACAACTTTCTTATAAAACATAATAACATGAAGGAGATCCCTGCCAAGAAGAAACCAAGAAATCTTGAAATCCTTTCTCTCTCCTAGACCATACAATTATTCCTCCTTTGCGTGTAGACTATATAATTATAATATATTAAATTATTGAGATATATTTTGTAATCAAACATGTGGGAAAATTATGGTATCCATGGAAGGTTTAGTCATGTTTTTGAGAAGCCCTACAAGCTTGAATTTTCTTAATATGATGCATCAATGAGGAGAAATTATAGAAAAATGACTACCTTCCTGGGTCCAAGAATAATAATGTATACCTTAAAATTAAATGGATGATTTATGAAGGATATGCAACCAATTTTAGAACAAATTTATCTAATAGGAAACTCTCTGAGTCTAATTTATTTAGCCAAAATTTTAGAACTAGATTTTCTCTCTCATGGTCGAACCACTTGCAAACATGAAAAGCTCTCCCTATGTGCAAATAATAAAGATGAATAGAGGGGACAATTTTGGGGTTTTATTAATTTTTCCATTAAATTATTATGGAACCCCTATCACTCCCTCCTCCTCCTTCTCATGTCCTCAGTTGTATGGATGGCCATACAATTCCATACTTTGTTATGTATAATGCATGAAATATGACCTTTCTTTGATTTTTATTCACAACTCAAGTTTACACCACCAAAATTAGAGAATGAAAAGTAATAATAAATTAAAAAATCGTTAAAATACAAATATTGAGTCATTTTACACCTTTATATTACCAAAATTGGCACATGAAGGCCTAAAAAAGACCCCTTTCACACTTAAACTTGCTTTAAGTGACTTTTTCCAAATAAGAAAGTTTATGACTAATATAAATTCATGTGTGTGTGTGTGTGTTAAAGGATATTTTTACTAATTTAATTGCCTTTTATTACCATATTTTACATTTAAATATCAAAATTTGTCCTTTTAGGCAAAATAACTTAGTTTTACAAAGGACAACTACCACTGAATGCCATATAAGCATATCATAGCCTTCTAAAAGGTTTCAAATAGAATTTTTATGTATTTTTATGACATTTTAAAGTTTATATATCATTTCATACCTTCCATATACTAAATTATGCTATAAAACTTCATGATAAGTCACCAATTATCTTCTTTTAACCATCTTCTTCAGAGCACTTTCAGATCATAAAACCACTTGAAACTCTATCAAAACCTCATACACTTTCAGATCATAGAACCACTTGAAACTCTATCAAAACCTCATAATGACACCTGACATTATAAACATGACACTGGATAAATCACTCTTCTCATGTCAAATAATATACTATGATGACTATGAAATGTTTTTGACTATAGAGGTTGGTATTTGGTCTTGATAGGACAAATTACTGACATTTTTGGTGACTCACAGAGGTCGACTAGCCTGCTTGTCAAGAAAATTTAGAATCTCAATGCTATATCAAACCATTAACTATACTTTGAAACAAAAACAACTTATGGACTTGACACAAAAAAAATAATAGGAAATGAAATTAAACCAACAACTTACTACTAAATCAAAACAAATAACAAAGCATAAGCAATATATGCACTTATAGGAATGAAACTATAACTATGTTAAAAGGAGTGACTCTCCTAATAGCAATACTTGAGGAACATCCCTTTAAAATGAATATGAAGTTACTCTCCACTCAATTTAGATAATTTTAAAGGATTACTTTCCTTATACTTATTAATAACATATGGGCTACTCTAAAGGCTATCAAATTTGGAGTGTTTAGTTGGTTTAACACATTTTTCATCCCACTTGAGTACAATGTCACCTTGATGAAATGTCTTGGATGATTCTCTTTTTTCAAATTATTTCTTGGATTGATGTTGGTTATAACACATTATAATCATGGCATTGTCTCTTGTTTCTTCCAATTTTCTCAATTCATTCATCCTTACCTCTATTGCATCATTTTCCATAAGATCTAGCTGATGTGCAAGCTCCAAAGATGGAATTTCTAATGAAATAGGAAACCTTATTTTTCTTCCATAAAATAGAAGATAAGGAGAGTGACCAATTTTTTTTTTTATTGATTATATCTATTCATAAGGTAGTCATTAACTTTGTATGCCATACTCTCTAATTGTCTTCCATTGTTCTCTTGATGATCCTAATCAAATTCTTTTTAGTGGATTCTGCTAGTCTATTACCCTATGGATAGTAATTTGATGAATATTTAAGATAAATACCATGATAAATATCTAATTCACATACATTTTCATTTTTTAATGCCAAGTCATTATCTGATATGATAATTGAAGGGACTCCAAAATGAGTCACTTAGGTATCATAGAACTCCAAAACTAAGTTCATCATTTACCTCCTTGAGTGGGACTACCTCCACCCACCTAGTAAATTAATATGTGGCTATCAAAATACACTTATGACTAGTACTTTATGGAGGATGTAATCATGTCGATGAAGTCTAAACCCCATTGCATGAAGGGATGCTCAACTTGAATAGGAACTTCAAAGGCTTAATAGCTAGTCTCTATTTTCCTATAAACATTGCACACTTGAAACATTTTATAACCCTTATATGTGCATGTTTGAAAAAATTAGGCCAAAAATAACCAGATCTTATTATTTTTGTTGTTGTAGTCTTGGCTGAAAAGTGGCCTCCTAGAAGGACTATCATGAAATTGCTCTAAAAGCTTGTCAATTTGACTAGTTTCAACACATCTTAAAAACATACCTCTAGTGTCCTTCTTGAAGAGAAATACATAAATCAAGATGTAACTTATTTATTTCAGCTTTAATTGTCTCATATTTGATGCATTTAAGCCCATAGGACACTCTCTTGTTTGGAGGAATCTAGCAATGTCCTATGTCTAACTAGAAGGAGAGATAGTTATAGTTACATGTTGAGTGTCTTGAACTATCAAAATCACCTCTTTTTCTTATTTAACATATGATAAAATATGTTAATAAAATATTCCTAAATCTTACTATCTTTTTAACTTTAAATTAAATTTCATATTCCATACACTTGGTCACCCAACCGTCCCTCTTTTCACTTAAGTCTCTGTTGAGGATAAAATCCTTCACACTAGGATGAGCTACCATCAAAAAAATCTTGTTATTAGAAACCAAACATGCTGAATTTTTTTCAACATATTATAAAATAAAGCACACTATTTTAAAAAAATGAATACCTCTCTTCATATCCCTCTAATGCTTGACTAAAAAATCAATGGGCTACTCTAAACCTTCACTATTTTATTACATAAGCATGGTAGAAATTCTACTACATGTAGAGAAAGCATACATAAATAAATCCTTAGTGAAATAAATATTGAGAAAATTAGGATCTTGTCTAATGGATTATTTTATGGCCTCAAAACTTATTTTGCCTTTATTTTCCATGTGAACTCTTAATGTTTCTTAAGCATATGACTGAGTGGCCTTACCAATTCTATGCAAATCCAAGAATGAAACTCCTAATGAAATTGATCTTTCCCTAGAAGCTTTGTAAGTACTTTATTATTTTTAAGAAATGATGGATCAAGTACTTATTATATTATTTTAGGATCCATAAAAATTCCAGCCTTGGACACAACATGTCCAAGAATTCTTCCCTCATGCACTACAAAGATGCACTTTTTTAGGATTCAAGGAAACTCCAAATTGTCCAGATCTATCAAAAACCATAATCTCAAGTGTGTTAGATGATATTTAGGATAATTATGAAAATATAGTAATATCATTAAGGTATACAAGAACCATTTCACTAAAATTCCCTTGAAAATCCAACATCCATTACCCTTTGGAAAGTAGCTCCGATCATTGGAGAGTCCAAAGGGGATCTTCTTATATGCATAGGTACCCCATTTAGTTGTGAAGGTTGTTTTGTATTGGTCTTGATCCTTCACCATTATATGGTTATAACCTAATCATAGATCTAGTTGATAGAACCTTTATGAACCTAAAACTCTTTCTAAAATCTGATCCATGGAGGTAAGAGGATAGTGATCTCTCAATGATACTCTATTTATATCTCTGAAATATACACATAGACCTTATCTCTTCATTTATTATTTCTCACAAGGTAAAATATTTTAAACCCATGTAAAATACTTGATAGGAAATATTATATTAGATTAAATCAACTTTGTAAGTTCTATTCTCATGAGAAATTCAACCTTGGGGTTGATTATCTTTGCTTCTATCTCACAAGTTTTGCATCTTCTTCAAGCTCAATTAGTATGCTATGATAACCTGGGATCAAAAACTTTCAAATCATGATATTACAAAGAAAAAAAATCCATGAAATCCTTTCAA
This sequence comes from Torreya grandis, assembly GCA_037957365.1. NCBI lineage: Eukaryota > Viridiplantae > Streptophyta > Pinopsida > Cupressales > Taxaceae > Torreya > Torreya grandis. Next base: position 384,750 of record JARHVA010008550.1, on the reverse strand, counting down.
AATGATATGAAATATTATCTCTCATTATTAGTGTTCACTTTTCCCAACTTGAGTTGCTTACCTTCAGCTATGACAATTTGTTCATAATGTTATTTTATAGTAGAGATGCTTACCTTGTCTTTTCTCAAAGCTGATAATATTAATTAAATATGATTTATAAAGTCATGAAACCTTTAGGTAGTATTATTTGATCTTAATTTCATAATTTGATCTTCATATTGGCTTTGTAATTTATCATGATTCTTTGGGGTAAAATTCAACCTCATTCTATGATAAACAGGCAATCTATTTATAACTATAAAAAAATTGACCAACTTACATAATTATATTAAAATAAATGCCTACATATAACCTCTATTTAAGATTGATATTTAGTGTCCTTGAGCTGATCAACAATATCATATTATGCTCCTATGGCAACTAGTTTGTTTGCATGTTAATTGGCTCCTCTAGGAATGGAACGAATATCAAATTCTGGATGTCTTCCATAAGGTCCTAAACTCTATGTTTTTAGTACTTTAAAATTTAATTATTTTCCTAACTTATAAATCTTAATTATTGTATTACCAATTCACTATCACCTTTCACCTACAAAAACTTAATATCTCTTTTTCTGGCCCACTTTAAATCATGAATAAGTGCCTCATACTCTATAGTTTTAGATGTACAACTAAATTGAAATATTAAAAAAGGGTAATAAATTTTATTTTGAAGATAAACCAACATTACACCATCCTAATTCCATTATTTGATCTAGATCCATCAAAGTACAAATTCCACACTCCTTCACCTTGCATTGAGCTAGTGAGACTAGGCATTAAGTCACCTTCTTCATGCATACAATAGACACCAAAAAGTGATACTTCAATACTTTTGTAAGGATCATATACATGATTATCATCATCCCGCTAATCACATAGTATATCTAGTATGCCTTAAAGTGACTTAGAAGGTTTTTGATCATTAATGTGTTCATGTTATTTTGAGATACAACAATTTACATTTGACATGTTTGGCATATAAAGTTCTAGATGAAATTTGGATATAGGCTCAGACATTATAGTGAATTTTGTTTCATATTTGGTTTTAAAAACCATGTAGGACCAATCAAAATAAATATATCCCTTATCTTAGTATTAAAATCTATGGATAAGCATAAGACAAAGTAAGGAGGTAAACCAATAACAACTACATCTTATGCAATAGTAAGATTGGGACAAGCAACAAGTATGACCTTAAGATATCTAAGAACTCATATAGACTTTGTAGGAGATCTATCTAACTGTAATACTCCTTTATCATGAAGCTCATACTAAAGTCCTAGTTTATTAGCTATTGATTTGGGCATGATAGATGTACTAGTCCCACTATCAATCATATAATTATGAACTAGACAATCTCCTATGACAACTGAAAGATAGAAGGGAGGTGGCTTGATCATCTTTGTAGCTTCAGGCTCAATAAATTGATTAGAATTTTTTTTATATCAACACTTAATCTTTATCTTTTTGGTTGCCTATCTAAGACATTGAGATTTGAAAGCTCTTCTTGTAGGAGATCCTTTTGACCCATAATTAGCAGTGTATCCCACATATAAATAGACATAAAAGACTTATTCAATTGATCCACTATACTAAATGGAGTAATGGATGTCCTAGGCTGAAATTTAGGAGTAAAATTTATACCTAAATGTTATGTAAAATATTGAATGAAAGGAACTTTTAGATTCTACCTCTTACCATCTTATACTTGATGGCTTGATGTCTTTTGAAGCACATCTTGATTGGTTGTCTTTAAGGTGGCTGAGAAGAAAGAGAAGTTACATTTTTAGGACCTAAACCTTCACCAATTACCCTTTTATTAGATCTATTATGGGCTAGAATTGAGTTTTCCATATTAGACATATTTTGGCCTTGATTTTATGCCATGTGATCAAAATAATTCTCACCTTCTTAGAAGTTAACAAATGTAATTTCAATAAGTTCTTTTCTAATACCTTCTCCTTTATAATTTGGAACCTTAGCTTGAGTGAAATAAGGAATGTCTCCATGTGTTAGAGAAGCTTTTGTATGTTAAGAGGGTGGTTGATTGTCATGTGGAGGAGGAGCTAAACTTTGTTGTATAAAATATTATTGAGAACTCTCGCTAGTTGGATCCATTGCCATGTTATTTATTTGATCCCATTGATTGTTACATTCACCATATTAAGAATAATTGATCTAATTTGGAACTAAATATTTGGTATTTATTATAGTGTTAAGTTTGTAAGTATTGTATTTCTTTGATTGAGAATTTCACCCTTGTCCTTGTTGATTGGACTGATAGGGAGGCCTATTATACTAGTAATTTTGACTAGGATTTTGTAAGGCCTATAAGGTTAAAATTTATACCTTTCTAAGGAAACCAACTTGTTTTTATGAGCCTTTAGTGCACTCTCTATATTCCCCAATCTATAAATATGATTACCTTGTATGTGATAAATACTTGATGAATTTGGTATTAGAGTAATAGTAGGAGTAAGAGGATGAATATCTATACATAAAGGTATTGGTGGTCTTAGAGATAATTTACCTACTTGTATTAGGTAGTTTTCAACCCTTACAGATTTTTCATAAGTCTCTAGTAAAGTGTTTCCTCCCATGGATTAGATCATAAACACCACATCTGAATTGAGAAATTTTAGATAGTAGAGAAATGCATAGTTTGCAGTGGGTTTGAGAACTACAAAGATTTTATTCCAAGTTTTTTAAAACCTATAACTAAAATCCACCATGAATTCATGAGGAAACCTCTTAATTGTAGTAAGTTTCTCCACCAATGAAATATGATAAATTTTGTCCTCAAAGTGATTACATAGGACTTCTCTAAATTCATCCCAGTTGCTAATGGATGAAGGTGTCAATCCTCTGCAGCATTGAATGAAGTTGCTAACAACCTCAGGTACATTTTCTTGAGTCAAATTATTCATTGAAAAAAGATTAGATATATCTATAATATGATCTATATGAGTAACTAAATTTTCTCCTATAAAATAAGGGAGACTCTTTAAGGAAGAAGCTAGAATATCATCAATTGATTGATGTTTAGGGGGATGCCACCAATGAAAGTCATAAAGGCTTATCTTCTAGGAATATCCATATGGCGTATGTTATTTACAATAATGTTTAGTTAAAAAATATCTATCTTAATAGGAGGAGTTATTTTGACAACAATAGGGGAAATTGGTGGTGTAGGATTTGGATTGGACTAAGAAGCCTTATTTTTCTTTGTTGATTGGAAAGACAACTTAGTGAAATCTATCTCTTTCACTTTTGAATAGGATATTGTAACCAATCTTGGTGGTATGAAATGTATGTAAATATTAATATTAAACTTTTGAATCTTGCTATTGTACTCAAATATGTAAATATATGTTTTGATTATTATGAATAAGTGGTCTTACCAAGCATGCCATAACTATTATAAACCTAGATATCACCTTACAAATGTCATATTGCTCAGACCTGCTTCATATCTAGACTAACATTAGAATGGTATAAGACTATGCGATACATGTAACTTGACCAAACCTCTAGTTTTTAAGATAGCTCCTCTAAATATGTGAATTTAGGATCAATTACTAAACTTATTTGATTTTTGGGATGAAAATAATAAATAATATTACCAAAAATGAAATCTATGTTATGATGGTGATGCAACTATATTATGAATTATCCTAAACTTTGAAACTTAGGCACATATATGAATCAAAATAGAATAATTTGTCAGTAGTATGCTCTTATATCATTCCTAAAAATTAGTGTTTCAAATGAAGGTTTGAAATAAGATTTTCAAATTGAAATATGAGGAATGAAGGTCTCTAAAGACATTGCATACTAACATTCTTCAACACAATTTCTATTTTTTACTCTTTAGATGATCTATGACGATGAAATAATAGTAGTAAGTGAGGAAAGGACCTAAAAAAGGAGATAATTATCAAACTTATATGAAAATAAACAATAAAAATTATACATTACAACCAAGAATGAATCTGTAACAAATTTATTTATTGACTTTTGATGCACGTTACAAGTTTTTTATAGTTTCTCTACATCAACTTGAGGGAAAGTAAAAAATGGATCTAAAGGATTGGATATATAGCAAGAGAGAATAAACTATAGAAAATGTGGCATATAAGAGATAGAAGGATAAGATCAAATATATATTAACTCAAGTCAATATTTCATTTACAATTTGTAAACAATGGTTATTTAGACTGTCTCCAAATGTCTAGTGCCTTTCAAGATGATGACATTGATTTTTTCATGATATTTTGGGATTTAAAACAATATTTTGGGCCCTATTTGTCTCTTATACAAGATCCTCATTTATCAAGATAAATCCATTCTTAACTTAGACAACTCTCGTATAAGTGAGTTAACTCATGATTGGAACTCAAGATGAGTTATGCATGCATATGAAACAACTGAAGCCTAGTTAACTCATCACAAGGACTAGTTAAACTTGTATATGAAATAAAGGATCAGTTATTCATGATGTGTACCAGTTAAATAGGAATGAAAAATCCACCTTATCTTTTATAAATAATCTTCTATGTCATTCTTTCACTTGATTGATTAAATAAACCTATTAGGCCAACTTAAGCCTAATAGCCTAACATTTTATGATTAATGGACATTAGAACATATATATAACCTTGAAAAAATGAAAATATTATTAATTAAATAAATTAAAAAATGACTCATATCATGAAAATAATCCTCCTTGGCAAGAAACACCTAAAAATTAGCTAGACAATTTGACTAGCTAGTTTTTCCTTCATTTCCTACAGACTAGTTATTTTGGGTGATCTCCCAAGGACACTTTGAGGGATATTTATAATCATATTATGATTTTAGGATGAATATAAAGTTCCAAACTTCACTCTCCATGGATTGGAATTCTTTTAAACTACCTTGTACCTCTCCTTTGATACTTTTTCCTCTCAAAAATCTTGTTTTCTACCAAATCCATACAACCAATGGCCATGTAAATTAATATTTGAGAGTATAATTAGTGATAAAAGTGATATTAAATAATTTTAATTTCACTTGGATGCATATTTCTTCAATTTTCCATAAACAAGTCTACTAGTGGGGTTTTATAAGGGTTTAAGAGTGCTCTAGGATCTTAACAATAATTCATAAATATTGGGATTTTAAATCCTAAACCAATGCCAAAAAATGTTATTTTATTAGTCCCTTTAAATCCCCCAAAATACTTATCTTCCTATGCAAAATTTTTGTACTAGGGTAAGCATGTGAAATCTCATCTCAGAATGGAAAATAGGCTCTCTAAATAGTGTCTAGTACTCCTTGGCCAAGATGATCAATTATAATGATTCCATGTGGCTCAAAATTAGCATAAATTTCTATTATAACCTTATTATTATGTTACTATTGAATTGGATTGACCTCATGACCTTGCTTTAGCTCCTTCTACCCCCTTCTAATGGCCTTGTTTGGTGTTATCAAGAACAAGAATAGGTGTCTGCATAATTTCTTAAATATATTGACTTCATGATGAGTTCATAAGATCTTATGTATTTTTTTAAACATTAATTACCTGTATATGAATCTCTAAAGTTATAATATGGGCTTGATCAAGACCATTCCTCTTCACCATGCATATAAACAACTCCTTATTTTGACTTGTAGACCTATTTTCCTATGGAAGTAACCCAAATTACATTTTTTGATGGATAAATAAGTGTTTTTAAGATATTTTAGGATCATATATTTCTTATCAAAACCTTTTAATTTGAAATTACCCTTTCTTCCCTTTTTTTCAAGCTCAAAATTAACTCATTTTTCCCAGTTCATATAGTTAAGGTACTACACGTACCAACAAACTAGTCATGGAGATGATTATGGGAGTTTATAAGACCTTAAATTTCATTTTGTATCTTAAACTCATCATCTATATTCATAATCTATCTACTTTTCTCCATCAGGTGGTTATGAGGTTTTTGCAAGGGTTTTAAAGGTACAAATCTTCTTAAGGATTGTTCATAATGTATGTACCTCTAATGAAAAACAAATTTAAATGAAAATTCATTATATTTAACCCTTCATAATCAGTGAAAAAAATTAAATATAATGCAAAAGGCTCTTCAAGATTTCTATGTGGTGAAAATGGGCTTCAAGAGACTGCCAAGACTGTGTATGCAACGAAGGAGATTGAGAAGTGGTGTCAAAACAAGTTTTATTAATTTTTATTCACTCCCATAGGTTATAAAAGTTTTAATTAATTTTCCTTATACCATGTTTCAATGTCCATAAAATGGATAAAAAGCTCATGAAAGAGCTAAAAGTGTGACTGTGTGCCTTAAGGGTTTGGTGCCTATTTGCTTGCTTTAGCCCTTAAAGGTATAGTTTGCACGTATTTTTTAGTGTTATCAATATTTAAAGGTAATTTTAATACTTAAAAACATCATCCCATTCTTTAAAAAACCTTCTAATGAATTTTCAACCCTCTTTTCACTTGGATGCACCTTAAGAAATTTACTTACTCCAAATCTAACTATGATTAAATGGGTACATGAATGTGTAAAAATAGTGATTATTTATCCTCATAATTTTATCTCAAAAATATTATTTATATTTATATGAATTATTTATTACCAAATCTACCAAATTTCATGCTTAAAGGATGCATATTTTATCTTGTAGGTGGATTTTCTCAACATTTAGCAGTAGTTTGCCTGCTTGCTCAGTCCTAAGGCTATGTTTTCCTTCATTACACCTTGGATTTGGATTTAAAATGGTTAATATTATTTTAATATTCCATTAAAATCATCCTTTAATTTATCTCACCCTCTATTTGTCAACTTGAAAACCTATGCAACCTTTATTATACCTTATATCTTCAAGGAAACTCCTTATGACTATGTACTAGGCACTATTGTAGGTGATATTGATGATATTTAGAGATGTTTAGAGATAATTACATAATTAATTAGTTCTTATAGACTCCTAATATAACTTTAAACCCTCCACTTATTTCCTTCATATCCTATTGACTCTTCAAAAAATGTCTTAGGCCTTTACACAATCAAAATCCATATAATCTTGTACTATTAGCTTTATATTCTTGAAAGTGCTTGAGTGGATTTGGAAAAGGTTTAGAGAATGTCCATTTTATCAATTTAACTTTATTAAGTCAATTCATAGGTCAATTTATTTTTATTATCTTTATTTTTCACTTTGAGGGCATATGATTATGTTATGGGAGGAATTGCCATTTGTATGGCTGTAGGTGTACATTTTGATAGTTGACCTAACTATTAAGAAGTTTTTGGTCCCTTCAATTGATAATTTTACCTCATTACATCATCTATTTATATGAATGATTTATACCATGAGAAATCCACCATATCTATTGGTCCATCCCCTATGTCAAACTTTTGGAATTAGGCATGTATTCTATGAGAAAACTATAGGTGTTGATCTTCAAGGTAAATGACTAATTTTTGCGTTTTGAATTCCCATCTCTATGGTTCCTGATGAGTTTAAAAATTTGTGTCTTCTTGAAACATTTTATTGTACTTAAAACTCCTTTATATACCCTTATCCCTCATCCTACTTACCAACTTGAAGAAAAGCTTATACTCATGTGGCTATAGCTATACATTTTGGGGTGAACTTGACTGTGTATCATGTTTGAAACCCTCTCCATCCTCTTTATGATTTCATATCTCATTACTCTCTTGAATAATTTTATTTAATATGAAACTTATTTATCACACTATGTCATCAACTTGAAAACAAACCTCTCTCAACAACCCTTTATAGTTGATTGTGCTTAACTATTTAGTCTTATACAGATAAATTCATGGTTTGAGGGTGCTTGGAGAGTTTTATAACATGTAAAAAAGTGTTCAAAAGTATCTCACTTTTTAAAATATCTCTAAAATATCAAAAACCTCTCTTGAGGGTATCCATCTTGGAAAGCCTCTTCCATAGTATTGCTCATCTCCTTGGCTATATCTTGCTCTTGAGGTTGACTATATGTGTGTGTTTGAGATGATTAAGCTATTCAAGACCTTGAATTTAAGTTGTACTTGAGATATCCTCTTAAGGTTATTAACTTCATGTTGATTATTTATTTTATTGCTCCAAACAAGCATCAAGAACTTAGATACCTATAGACTACCAAAACATATGCATGTTATAGGTGGTGACCTCATTCAGGCCTATAGGTGTAATAAAAGACACTTATAACTCAATTATGGTAGTATCATTGGATTATATTAGGAATGAGATCATAATATGGGTCATGAAACCTTCATTGATTGTTCAGCTTCACTCCTATACTCATGTCATGATGTTAACCTTCATGAATGACTATGTCCTTTATCATTATATATGATTGTACTTATTGTATTGTATGGGAAGAATATAAAATTGGCCTTAAGGAAGGCTCAAAACATGATATGATCATTGTCTTTCCATTATTACAAATTGAGTGTTAGTAATTAAAAACATTAAACCAAAGTTAATATGACCATAAATCAGATCTAAATTATGCAATATCATGCATCAAGGAAACATTCCTCAAATCATAGATATTATAAAATAATAAATGGAGAGAACAAGAATCAATCACACATAACATAGATCTACCATGGTTCACCCAATGTGGGCTACATCTACCAAGAAAGTCCTCAAATAAAACTATAATCTAAAAACAAGATTGCATTGAATTCTCACATAGATAAAAAATTTCCTATATAAAATTCTATAGAAATAATTAATACACTTTCACCTACACCTACACAATAATGTATCTCACAAGCTGATATACCATACCCTACAATAAACACCTACACTTTATGAAAACATCTACACTTTGACTCTGATCCTCAAAGCCACACCCTACAAATTAAACCATCAACCTCTAAAGTACACACCACACTTGTATATATAGAAAATGAGGTAAAATCCAAAAAATGAGGAGAAAATTTCCATTATTATCCAAGATAAGCATTATCCACCATGTGACAACTCTCCTCTACCTAATCAAGCTCATCCAAAAGCCCACCTAAGGAGAAACTATCTCTCCTCTTCCAAAAATCACATTTTTTAATGACATGTGATCAAAACCAACTCCTTGAAACAAGGAAGGAATCCCCTTATCCAATGACCAACCAACTCCCTCAGATCAAGGAATTCAACATGGAAAATAGGCATCTAACAACCAAATCCATAAAACATAAAAACATATAAATTAGATAAAACAAGGAATATTCCACTCACATGTGGAGCAATGTTCCACAAAAGGTAGAGTAGGGAAAATTGTGTTCCCCACATTTTTGGAGCTCTATATGTCCCCAAAATATACTCATATGGTCATGTGATATCTCCAAATGGCTCCACACTCAACAATCTCTCACTTAGAGACTATTTCTCTTGAACAAAATCTATCACTACTCTATGACCACTAAGGCCAACCAAATTTGTACATATTCTCAATTTGTCCAATGTGACCACCTTGGTCATCATATCCATAGGATTATAGCTAGTATGAATCTTATCTAGCTTCACCAAGTTCTCCTCCAAATCTATCTTGATGAAGTGATAATTTAACTAAATGTGTTTTTTCCTCAAGTGGAAAATAGAGTTCTTTACCAAATGAATAACACTCTGACTATCACTGTGTAGTCTCCCAACTTCCTACTCATTCCCTAACTCTCAAAATAACTCTTATAACCAAATCATATCCTTACTATCCTCTATATTAGCAACATACTCTACCTATGTGGTTTATAAATCCACAACCTTTTGTATCTTAGAAATCTAACTAATCATTGTATCTCCAACAATAAATATATAACCTATCATATTCCTCTTGCTATCAATATCACCTTTCATATCTAAGTCCACATAACCATGAAAAGTGGTATCTAATCCACCATAACATAATGAAAAATTCATGGTTCCTCTCAAATACTAAAGAATCCATTTAACTACCTACCAATGCTCATAACTTGGATCACTCATATACCTGCTCATAACTCCTACTACTTGGGCAATATCCAACCTAATATAAACCTTGGCATATATCAAGATGCCAACTATCGATGAGTAAAGTACCTTGGACATATTAAGCTTTCCAACTTCTATCTTAGGACACTACTCCTTTGATAATCTAAAGTGGTCTAATAAAGGAGTACCCATAGATTGATCATCCAACATGCTAACCTTTCCAAGACTTTCTTCACATACTCTGATTGGGATAAGATTAACTTTCTCTCTTTCCTATCATGAGAAATCTTCATACCAAAGATTTGATTTGTAGCACCCAAATCCTTCATAGAAAAGGAGTCACTAAGATATTTCTTGAACATATGAATATGTTGTATGTTCTTTCCTATAACTAACATGTCATCGACATACAAACATAATATAATAAAGGAACCATCATCAAAATGTTTGATGTACACACAATGGTCAAAATTACACTTTTGATATTTTTGTTCCAATATAAAACAATCAAATTTATATACCATTATTGTGGAATTTATTTCAAAACATACAAGATCTTCTTTAGTCTTCACACAAACTTCTCCTTCCCTTTGACCTCATATCCCTATGGTTGCTTCATATACAACTCTTCATCCAAATCACCATGAAGAAAAGTAGTTTTCACATCCAACTATTCTAAGTGTAAATCCTTAACTATAACTAAACCAAGAATAGTCCTAATAGAAGTCATTTTTTACAATAGGAGAGAAAATATCATCAAAATCAATATATAATTTTTCTACAAACCCCTTAACCACCATCCTGGCCTTATACCTTTTTCTCACTTCATCCTCTTCTTTTATTTTGAAGATCCACTTGTTTGACAATGCACTCTTGCCCTTGGCTATCATTACCAAATTCCATTTTTGGTTCTCTATGAGAGATCTATGCTCCTCATCCATGGCTTGTTCCAATTTCATTTAAGCAGCTACCTACATTGCTTCCTCATGACACTCTGCTTCTCCATTATTAATGAGTAACAAATAATTCAAATAAGGAAAAGACCTTCTTACCCTAGAAGACCTTCTTACCATAGGAGTTTGTTTTCCTTGTGTATAAGGTTCCTAAACTGATTCATTAGATATTTTTCCATCCATAATGACATCCAATACTATGTACTCTTTTTATTCCTATTCCTATTCCTACAACTAATCCTTATACATGAGTTTTTCATTAAAGACTAAATATCTAGACCAAAATATTTTCTTATCTTTAATACTCCATAAACAGAAACCAAATTCATCATCACCATAACTAAAAAATGTGCATTTCTATGATTTATCCTCTAACTTGGTCCTATCATCTTTCTTAATGAGATAAAAATCCTCACATCCAAAGACTCTAATAAAATAATAATCAACATTATTACTAGAACAAGCTTATTTAAGAATGCCTCCATACAAAGGCATAGAAGGTCCTCTGTTAATCATATATACTACTATGTTAATTACTTCTACCCAAAACTATAAAGGCAACTCTATATGTAACCTCATGCTCTTAGCATGTTCTATTATTGTTTTGTTCATCCTTTTAGATACCCCATTCTTATATGGAGTTATTAGAACCATCCATTGCCTATGGATTCCATTGTTATAAAAATAATAAAACAAATCATTACTACAATAATCACCTCCATTATCTGATCTGAGATGTTTCAACTTGAGACCTATTTCATTCTCAACCAAGGATTTCCACTTCTTAAAAGTGTTAAATACATCATATTTATTTTTAATGCAATAAAACCAAACTTTCCTATTCTAATCATCAATAAAAGTGACATAATAATTGGATCCAGTAATAGAATATACCTGAATTAGTCCCCATACACCTGAATGTACCAAATCTAACTTGTGCTCTTTCTTTATGGGCCCAACCTTTAGGAACTTAACCCGCTTCTATTTCCCATACACAAAATTATCAAAAAATTTATATCTATGTATTTTAATCCAAGAAACTTGTCTTTTAAGATCTACATGCCCTTATGAATCATATGACCAAGCCTATAGTGCCACATAGTTGTATTTCCATTTATAATAACTAAATCACAAGAATCAACACTACTAGTTAAATATAAAGTACCATCTTTATTACCACCTAAAATCATAAGATCACCTTTGGTAACTTTACAAGAATCTATAGTAAACATTACTAAACATCCCTCACTACCTAATTACCCAACTAATACCAAATTTTATCTCAACATAGGCACATGTCTAACATCCTTGAGTAGCCATGTGTTCTGATTTTGCATCTTAACTTGAATAGAACCTTTCCCTACTATCTCACATGTTTCATAATCAACAAGATATGCATGTCCTAAATCTAATACCCAAGACTTAGAAATATTATCCATAGAAATAATGCCTATGGGGTGGCATGAAAAGAAGCCCTTGAATCTAATACCCAAGACTTAGAAATATTATCCATAGAAATAATTAAGTCATCCTGACATGATTTACTTGATGTCACATTTACCTCATTCATTTCTTCCTTGTTAGCATTCTTATCCTGAAGTGACCAATGATCCTTCTTTGAGTGTCTACTCTTCCCATAATGGAAGCATATCATCTTAGATCTAGATCTGGACTTAGATCTACCCTTTAACTTTCCATGGTTGCCTTTGCTCTTGTCCTTTTACCCCCCTCTAATATCAATAGACAAATAATTACTTGAAGATGATTCACTAGTGATTTTACTTCACATATCCTCATAATTTAAGCTTCCCTTGGTAGGGACTATATTACTCACAACCATAACCAAACTATCCCAATTATCAGGCAAAAAACAAAAAAATCAACAAAGCTCTAACTTCATCATCAAACTTAATTCCAATAGAAGTGATCATACTTACAACTATATTAAAATCATTAATATGATTAGCAATTGAACCATTATCAAACATTTTCATGTTAAACAATCTTTTGACAAGAAATTTTTTATTTGAGGCTGAGGGTTTCTCATACAACTTCCCAAGTTTATCCATGAGATCCTTTATAGTTTTATCATTAGAAATGTTAAATGTAATAGAAGATGTACGGCATAACCATATGTCTCCCAATGCCTTCCTATTAAGCAATGACCAATCTACATCACTCATACTTTTAGGTTGTTTAACCCTCTAAGGGGAGATGAAGCTCCTTATGATACAGGTAATATCCATCTACATTTTCCACAAACCAAAATGCTTAACATAAAAATTCTCAACTCTAAATCTGATCTCTTCTCCCATAGCTCCCACTCAAGTTAATAACCTTCCTATGATTTACCACTTTAGTAAAACACAACAAATTTCTCTAATATTAGTTGTTAGGAATTAAAAACTTTAAACCAGATTTAATATGACCATAAATCAGATCTAAATTATGTAATAAGATGCATCACAAAAACATTCCTCAAATCATAGATATTATGAAAGTATAAATGGAGAGAATAGGAATCAATCACACATAACATAGATCTACCATGGTTCACCCAATGTGGGCTACATCCACAAGAAAGTCCTAAAATAAAATTGTAATCTAAAAACAAGATTATAATGAATTCTCATAGAGATAATAAAATATTCTATAAAAATGATAGACAAATAAATGTTGCACTTTCACCTGCACCTACACAATAATTTATCTCCCAAGCTGTTATACCACACCCTATAATAAACACCTACACTTTTTAAAAACATCTACACTTTTATTTTGATCCTCAAAGCCACACCCTCTAAACTAAACCATCAACCTCTAAAGACCACACCACACTTGTATATAGAGAAAATGATCGAAAATCCATAAAAGGATGATAAACTCATGATGCTTATCCAAGATAAGAACTATCTACCATGTGACAACTCTCCTCCACTTGAGAAAGCTCATCCAAAATCCCACCTAAGGAGGAACATGTCATGTTTATCTCTCCTCTTCCAAAAATCACATTTTCCAATGACATGTGATCACAACCAACTCCTTGAAATAGATAAGTCATCCCTTTTTCCAATGAATAACCAAATCCCTTAGATCAAGGAAGTCAAAATGGAAAATAGGCATCTAAAAACCAACTCCATAAAACATAGAAACATAAAAATTAGATAAAATAAGGAATATTCCACTCACATGTGGAACAAGGTTCCACAAAAGGTGGAGTAGGGAAAAATATGCTCTCCACATTTGTGGAGCTCTCTAGGCCCCCAAAATATACTCCTATGGTCACGTGATAGCCTTAAAGGGCTCCAAAATAAACATTGAGGAGGTATTTTGATCAAAGATCTTGAATAAGACCTCTTATATCCCCTCTTAATTATTTTTCTTCGTGAGAACCTCATTACTATTGGTGTATGACTATATAAAGCTCATTCATGATTGTAAGTGATGCTTACATGGTGTGCATATACTCTAATTCATAACTTATGATGGTTTATACCCCTTTTTATTATTATGATAATGGATTCATGGATTGGAGATTCATGAAAGTGGTAAAGAGTGAATGGATGGTGTGAAAACATGAATGGAGGGTGGAAATAAGCCTTACATAGTGAGAATGGCAGTGTAAAATAGTGATCATGGAGAAAAACCAAGATGGAGTGAAAATAGAATGAAGGGGTAATCTTAAATCCACCTTGAAGGTATTATGAAATCATGATCCTATCCTCTACCTGATATATCAATTTGGAAGTCATTTAAGGAGGATAAGATGTGAATTTGAAACCTAGGAATATGCTAAGTACCTTAACAAATTCTAAACAACCTTAACATTTGCTAAATAAGGATTTTTTAGATGCTTGAGAATACAATGATGGGATTTTTCCCTAAATATTTTTAATAATATCTTAAGAAAACTTGTTTTGAAAACATGATAACATGAAGGAGATCCCTGCTAAGAAGAAAGCAAGAAATCTTGAAACCCTTTCTCTCTCCTAGATCATATAATTCTTCCTCCTTTGCTTGTAGACTATATAATTTTACTCTCTTACCTTATTGAGATATATTTTTTCCTCAAACATGTGTAACATAACTTATTGAAACCATGGAAGGGTTAGTCATGTCCTTGAGAATTCCTACAAACTTGAATTTTCTTGATATGATACCTTGATGAGGAGAAATTGCAGAAAATTAACTACCTTCCTAGATGAAAGACTATTGATGTGTCTTAAATTAAAATGGATTATTCATGAAGGATAGGTGAAAAATTTGAAAACAACTTAATCTATTAGGAATATTTTTGAGTTTAATTTCTTTGGCCAAAATTACAGACCTAGATTTTCTCTCTCATGGTCATACTACCTACAAACCTAAAAAGATCTCCTTATGTGCAAAGAAGCAAGATGAATGGAGGTGACTGGTTTTCAGCCTATTTATCTTACTTTTTCCATGAAATTTTATTAAACACCTATTATTCCCTCATGCTCCTGCTCATGGCCTCAATTGTATGGATAGTTGTACAATTACGTACTTTACTATGTAAAATACATGAAATGTGACCTTTCTTTCCTTTTTATTCACAAATTAAGATTCTAACACTAAAATTGGATAATTATAAGGAATAAATGAGTCAAAAATTATTTTAGGACAAATATAAAGTCATTGTACACCTTTATATGGCCAAAATTGGTACGTGAGAGCCTAAAAAAGACACTTTTCACACTTAAACTTGCCTTAAGCGACTTTTTCCAAATATGAAAGTTTATGAATAATATAAATTCATATATAAAAATGTGTTAAATGATATTTTTAACAATTTAGTTTCATTTTATTACCATATTTTACATTTAAAGATCACATTTTATCCTTTTAGGTAAAATAACATAGTTTTACAAAGGACAACTACCACTGAATGCCATATAAGCATATCATAGCCTTCTGAAAGGATTCAAATATACTTTTGATGAATTTTTATCACATTTTTAGGTTTATATCTAATTTTTTACTATCCATATACTGAATTATGCTGGAAAACTTCATGATAATTCACCAATTGTCTTCTTTTTTCCATCTTCTTCTTAACACTTCTAGTTCACATAACTATTTGAAACTCTATCAAAACCTCATAATGAAACTTGATACTATGTATATGACACTAGATAACTCACTCTTCCCATGATAGATAATACATTATGATTATTATGAAATTTTTTTGACTACAGGGGTTGGTATTTGGCCTTGACAGGGCAAATTACCAACTCCTTCTCCAATGTACCACTATCTAACTTATCCTTTTATGACTTAACTCTACTTGATTTAATCCATGGTTCATACTTAATTAAGGATTTAACACATTAATAACAACTCATAGTGTCCTAATGGACCCATTACAAAGATAATCACCCTATTACAACACCTTCAAGAGGCCACTACAAATTTAATTTTTTGAATGAATAGTTTTTGGTGGGAAAACCTAGAAATAGACACATATGATCAACTATTTCAAGGATAATTAACCTATTATAAATTACATAAAAATATATTCAACATCTAAAAATGACTATTGAGTACAAAATTAAGCTTATAAAATATTATTATTGACCACATATGACTCAAAACCAAAATTAGACAATATTTGACAAATGTTGACTTTTATACATATGTACTTGTTACAACTAAAATTTTCACCCTTGATAGGGTGATTAAATCTCTATAAACTTGAGATATTAAATGGGATCAATCTAGGTTATGGGTGACCTTTAATTGGACCAAACCTATATATTATAGGGCTATCTCACCTTGATGCATCAATTAGGCCTACTACACTAATAACTTGTAAAGTAAAAGGGAGAGGAATAACATGAAAAGAAACTAAATAAGGGGGTGATACACCAAATAAATTTATCACTATCAACTATATATATGTGCATAGATAGATCATGAGACTAACCTTAAAAAACACTAATCCTAATCTAAATCTCACACATCAAAATTTCAATTTGGAGGTTGTGATAGATGGTTAGGATATGAGGATTAATAAAGAGCTCTTTAATGACACTAGTGAATTGTCAAAATCACTTAACACTTAAATTTAAATTGCACACTTCACATGACCTAAAAAGGAAGCTTTCAAACTACATATAGGTGTTAGAATAACACAACATACCAAGGAAGGCTAAGAAAATCACTTGGAAATATCAGTCATCCATGAACACACACTAAGTATAGTAATATAAGGAGGTAAAACTAGTAGTATTTCATTGATCAAAGATATACAAATGAGTAGGGATTCACCATACTCAAGTGGATTATCGTTACAAATCTAAAAAAAGTTGCATTTATAGAGAATGAGAGAAGGGGAAATAAAAGTGGCTTAGTAGAGAATCATTGACAAGTGTCAAGCAAGAATTACAATAAATAAATAGGTTTAAGAATATTTTCATAATGTATTTAATGACATGTTCTATGTTCTTGATGATGATTCATCTTGGAAATGATGTAGGAGTTTCTCTCTTTGCTTGACACATCTTATTTATGTTTCAAACTACCCTCCTCTTGGATTAAAAAGTGACAAGTGACATTCCTTGGTCATAAAATCACATTTAATTTCCCTTTACTCATGTTATTAACACCTTTCATTATTTTGAAAACCTTCTTATACTAAAATTTTAGTAGTGATCATATATTCTTAAGTGTCTTGAAGCCCATATAGTCTCACTATACCTCTCTTTTCTTAAAATCTTCAAAACTTGACTTTGTCTTCATGAATGCAACCTATCTTCATGAAATTCCTCTCTCAATATTAACAAACTTGTACCAACCCCCTTGGATCCATAAAAAACTCTCCAACACTCTATTTCACATAAGCCCATAATTACCTTAAATTCTTTGTAGCCCTCAAAACATACAAAGTTACTTATTTATAATATTCTATAGATTATCCTATAAAAATAAGCATGGATTTGAGTACTAAGTATGCTCTTATAGCTCTGTGAAAATTTTTATTACTAGACGCTAAGTGAAAGTATACTTACTCCACTTATTTCTCTCTGATTAGGCCTCAATTAGGTCTCTAGGCCTAAAAACTAAGATTTGCTTACATTAAATATTCACACATGTGAAACTCAAATTAAAAATTTGATTCACTTCAAATACATCTTGATCAATCTCCATGTCTTCTATAAATGTTTGACACAACTTTCCATGATTCTAAATAACTAGAAACAATGATTTTAGCCCTTTTTCATACATTGTACCTTTCACACATGCTAATAAATGGTATAATAAGGTGATTAATATAGGTATTAATGTTTATAAGGTAATTTAAAGGGTAATTAAATCCATTTTAGGAACTTATGAATCCAATCTCTACCATCAAGTCATTTTTAGTCTTCTTGGTAGTTTGAGACATGATTATCATCTTAACGATGATTCATAAAGCCTATGACCTTAATCATTGAAATAATGCAATAAATTACAATTTAATAAGGGTATATAAAATTTAAAATGATATTTATCTCACATAAAACTCCTCCATATAGTTTTGAGGAAGATAAGATGCCTCTTGGGCTAGTAGGCCTATAACTATGAGGTCAAGAGAGAAGAATGAGTGAAAAGGGTCAAAAGTGCTTGATTTTGACTTTAAATGACTCACTGAGCTCTATATATCCTATATTTAACTATTAAAATGGTATTAATTACCATTATTCTCCATATAACTACTTTAAACTTCATTGGCTCATGTTTAGGGTTCATTAATAAAATAATGAAAGTGACCCTGTTATGCTTTTATTTAATTTCTTTCCCTTATCAGTGGTTATAAACCTTATATAATAACCTTTAATAAATTAAATTAAATTATTGATAATACTAAGTCATCAATATGTTTCCAAAACATGCAAGCTTCTACCATTCTTATACACAATCCTATGTAGGTCTGTGAGTGTTCATTTATGCCTGTTAAGCCTAAAGGGAGAGTCATCTGGGCATCTAAGCCTTATAATGATTTTTTTTAACTAATTAATTATAAAATAGGTATAATAATATCCACATGATACTCTCAAATGTTATCCATATGCCATAAGGTATACTATTTCTTATATTTGACCATTCTGCCTATAGGTGTATGGGACTATATGGCTACAAGCTTAGGATGGGTTTGCTTTATATCACTCTCTAATATTTTAAAGGTATTATTTAGTCTCTATTTACTCCATACACTTTTATTATTCATATAATTCCAAAATACCATGCACACATTACATGTTCCCTATCAATGCTTGAAGGTGAAGTTGCATTCCCTAGCTGGCCTATAGGTGATGGGTTGAATGTCTTGAATATTAAGCCTTGAATATAAGGTCTCTTTGTGAATTTTTAAAGTATAATAATATTATACATATCCTTTATTATTTTTAAACATTTTTAAACATTCATTCAAACCCATAAAACTAGTGTTTTTTTCACTTAGGCTTGTGACATGATTGACATAGGTTTCATGGGAAATAATATTTTTAGGGTTTTATCAACTAATGGTGAAAGTAAGTGGAGAGATATAATATTATTTTATAGATTATACCTAAATTTTAAGTATATATATGTCTCATAAGGAAACTATTTATCTTTCACTACCCTATTTGAAACTCACACAGTCATATTAGAGCACATAGTTTATTGAGAAGATGAAATGAATGGTGTATAGGAATTCATGTCTCAAATACATCAATGCCTTTGGAGAAGGAAAATAAACATGGAATAATTTATTCAAATAATATACATACACTCCCATAGGTTAAAAAAATATTTAATGTATATTTGGACACTTCACAGTACTCTTCTATGTTCACATACTCTATCTTCTTTGACATAGTCCACTAAGCAATTATGACTTTATATATCTCTTTGAATAGTAACCAGATAGAGAAAACTATAACCCATGATAATATAGGGTATATTACTTGAAAAATCACCTTGAAGGTGATATTGGATGTTCTGTAAGTTTGTGTTTCTTCTTGAATGAACTTGAATAATAACTATTAATCCACATATGATCAGGGTTTACTTCATTATGACTACCATTTTAATGAACTTAGTTGTACATGCATAGTTATCTATTTTATTTTAAGTTCATGTGTTTAATGATACTTTTAAGGGGATGAATGATCCTGATGATCTTGTATCAACTGCTAAAATCTCCTTTCATCTATTTTAAGTACCCAACACACCTCACAAACTTCACAAAACTAATCTATATTATGTGAGAAATAAGAAGGTTAATTCAATTCCTAAGGAGGGTGTAAGTAGGATACCAAGAGTATTGAGAGGATGATTTAAACTAAATAGAGATCTCTTAGAGTGAGGATATGCTCAATTATGCCCAGACACCTACCTATATCTTTCTTTCAAACCTGCAACTTGACTCACATGTAGGTTTTTCTCTTTATCAACTATTCACATGTGCCAAAATTGGTGGGTAAAAGTGTGAGATGGTTTTTCATACCCTTATATACCTTCAAAATTTCTCATATTTTTCCAATGATCTCAAAATTTCATGAATCTTGTGTAAAACTAGGCCTTAGGGCTTTCCTAGGGTTTAAGACCACCTCATGGTATTAGTTATTGTTTATAAAGGAAGGAGTACTAATATAAGAACCAATGACAAAAATATAAAGGCCATTAGACCCCCTTCCTCTATCCACAAGTTCAGGTCATCAATATCTCTCCTCTATCTATACAAACACATGAAATTGACCATTATCAATCTTTCAAGAATCTAATATAGATTATGTTTCAAATTTAGGCTTATTAAGACTTATGAAAGCATGATATTCACTTAA
Source organism: Torreya grandis (assembly GCA_037957365.1). Lineage (NCBI taxonomy): Eukaryota > Viridiplantae > Streptophyta > Pinopsida > Cupressales > Taxaceae > Torreya > Torreya grandis. The sequence continues at coordinate 363,942 of JARHVA010008550.1, read as the reverse complement.
ATATGACTTGAGGAAGGTGAAGAGACACCTTGAAAATGTTTTCTCTTAAATATGAGCTATCTAATGTTGAGGTACAATCACTGAGATCAGGGGGTGAATCAATGAACCCAAATAATTTAACCTCAATTCTGATCTTTATAAACACTTAACTAGTTGCCACAAGAATTCATGAAGCATACATATCATTCATAGAAATAAGCAAGAGAGATAGTATAAGATCAATCACATAACATATGACATATGTGGGAAACCTTCTTAGGGAATAAGACCCATTGGAACCTATAATTGGACTACTTTCCTATAATAACAAGAACCAATTTAGACCATCTACAAATGATCAAGTAAATACACTCCCTATTTAGTTAGATTTTAATCCCATAAGGTTTTACCACACCTATCTAAATGAACTACAATAATAAATAGACCTTTTACCAAGTTTCACCTTATAAAAATGCTATAACCACCTTAGATTTTGAGCTACGAATAAATCCACTTTTTAACTAATGTCAACAACACCTAATGATGGAGCTCTAATTATCACACTTCACATTCACTCACACTCAAACATCAAGTACACTATTTTTCCAACAAAATTATGACCATTAAGTCATACAAACAATATTTAATCTATTTTTATCTTAAACTCATCCTTAGGGTACTCTACCCCTCCTTTTCTCCTCAAAACACACACACAAGCCTCTCTCTAATCGATATTTTTTCTCACACCTATAAGTCTAAAACCCATCATGTTTGGTTCCACTATTTATAAAGAAATCTTGATAATCACTACCTTGGTTGGCCATTAGACATGCCTTATCCCTTAAATCATCTCTCACATGAATACATGGATCAATACAATATTCATAGGTCATACATAGGATCTATGGGTCACCTTTAAGGAACTACACATTTTAATAATGCCCTTGTATCCCTTATAAGTCTCATGTGAAACCATTCACTCCTTTATCACTCCCTCAAGAAACAAAAGAACACATGACCACTTTAAAATACATGGGTCCACTCCTTATGTCCCCTTTGACATACTAAAATTATCATAGTCAACTTAGCTCACCTCTACATATGCTTAAAAAATTCAAACACTAACCTGGTTCACATAGTTACCATGAATAAACACACAATCAACTTTTTAAGCATTGTTCATACTCAAGATAGATTGATCAAAATTCCATAATCCACATAGAGCATCATCATGGAGTCTACAACATGTTCCAATATATAATTCATTATGAGACAACAAAAAAACATCATTACAAACTTGAATATCCTTTTGAGGTCACTTACAAAATAATCACAAACACATAGTTAACTTCTAGGCTCAATATCTTTGACTGTACTCATTTTTAGATCCTCAAATTAGATTTATTAGATGTGTTATGGAGTCCTTTTCATCTTTACTTTTTATTACATGAGAAAATTGAACTTCTATCAAAATATATGGATGAAATATAGATCTCTAGTTTTTCTTATGTTAAATTAAAATATTTGAATAATGATCATAGTTAACCTTCGAACACAATGATCGAATCTCATGAAATCTTAGCTCAGATCAAATACGCATTGTCAATCTTCTCCAAGATTTAACACATAGAATACCAAAGCCACATGTTAAACCTTTATCACTTTGACCTCATCTCATGTAATCTAGAAACTTTGACTCAACATGATCTATCGATCTTTATGGATTAGTTATGGCTTTAATGATCAATGCTTACCATTTGATCAACTATACAAATTATCACTCACTATTAGATCATTATCCCATACCTTTTCTTAGTCATTAAATATTATGTACTTGTCCTTATCTTACTACCTCCTGACTCCTTGGAGAGAATGTGCACCATCAATCTTGATTGAGCTTTGAAATTTTCAAAAATTACAAAGTATGGGGACCCATTCAATATGCCTGAGTAGTCATTTTGATCATTAATAACTTCTTTTATGCTTCAATGCATGATCTCAATTTTCGATCAAATGATCTCCTCTCATAAGAGAATCTAACCATGTAACACACTGATCCTATAACCCTCACACATGTGAGATATAATTTCATTAAATTGCCTTCTCAAAATCTTCTATCATAGAACCAACCATGCCTAAATATGTCTGGAAGACCAACTTTGAGTATCCATAACTTTTTTTGAGATTTAACACATGATCTCAATTTTAGTGAAAACAATCTATGATCAAAATTGAACAAACCATATGATCAATTTATCTTGACACCTTCACACCTATAATAAATAACATCATCAAAATTCTCACTCAATTCTTTCTACCTCATTGTAAAATTGGCTAAGTATGGGAAAACACATCAAACTACCTAAGAGCACAACTTTGCATATGCATATCTTTTGATGCACTATATTTCATGATATATAAATTAGCACAAATAAAATATGTCTAAAACTAAAAAATCCCATATGATCACCTTATCCTGAACCATCCACAGATACAAGATATTTCATCATCAAAATGCTTACTCAGTTCTTTCTAGCCATACTGCAAATTTGGCTAAGTATGGGAAAATAATGGAATCTGATTGAGAAGCCAACTTTGTACCCTCATAACTTTGACTATGATTCAATTCATGACTTAAGATATGGTACATAATAATTGGGGACTACTATGATCATAACCATATGACCAGCTCCCCTTGACTCATTCTTATGTGGTAATGGTGACATCATCAAACTGTCTACTCAAATTTTCTACCACTAGACCAAAAGTGTTTAGATGAAAAATATGATCAATCAAATGAATTCCACTTATGAAAATAAGTTCTGAAAGCATAGATAACATCTTAGGGACCTATTTCACATGCTTAATAATCCATACTCATCCTTGAACATCTCTAGCCATGTCAACACTGAAGATCAACCAATCAATCTTAAAGCATCTTCATCCACTCACTAGAGCATCTCCATGACATCACCATGACATCATCATGATAACTCTCCAACATCTAAGTCTATAAAAGTGCCTAAAACTACCTTTTTAGAGTGATTATCTCTCTTTTGTACATTAAACCTACAAAATTGATTATGTTATGACATTATTGACACATATACATGTTAGATAAATTATTTATAGGATTTAACAAGTAATTGTATGTACATTTGATCTTGGTTATCTTTGACATGCATTGGACTTGACTACATGCACCTTTATCTTGCATTATAGTTACCTTAATCTTTACAAAATAATGTTAACCTCTCCAAACATGTATAAAATGTTCATGCAAGTTGGTCAAAGGGTGAGATGACTTGAAATACAATTATGAACCTTTGACACCTTTTGGATCAAATTTATCACATCATGGTATGGATAGACTAACACAAGAAAAATATGTGTCATTACCTTAAAATTGTAAAAAAACCCTTAAAATATGCTAATAAGACCTCAAAAAGACCATTTTGAGACCTCACAAGGCATATAATAGCTATGAACAAGGCTAGAAAACATGATAAGTCAAGTTTTTTTTGTGAACCTCTCTAATGGTTGCCACAATTTGGCTAACAATACCTATATCAAACTCCTAGACTTTAAAAGTTTCATGAGCTCCTTCTCATGAGTCTTATAAATTGCATTAGTTGATACAAATGAAATTTTGTTTGTCCTATTTAACTAACTAATCATAGATGTGTACATGTTCAATTGATCCACATTTAATCCTCCTCTTTGTTGCCTTCTCTTTTGATATTCCTGAACATGAAACAAATTCATTAAATAAATAAAATATTTCTCTATGCCTTTGAAGCAGATTTAATTTTTTTTCATATTTAGGATGTTGTTCATTCTTGTTAATTATTGCAACATTAATTTCTTTGATACTAGATTGTGTTCCACCAAAATTTGTCTTGTCAAAACCTCTATTATTATCATTCAATTACTATCAATCATATACTTTCATATATGTTACATTACATATACTTGTCTTTACCTTTGCCTACAACTTATCTTACTTAATTTCTTGCCATTTTTCTTCTTGAATTCTCTCTTTATGACTATTTTCTTGATTGATTTCTTGACTATCATCTTTTTTTATTTGAAAATCTTCATAACTATTATTTTCCTTTAGTTTTTACTTCATATAGGACACATTTTTTTCATACCAAGCATATATTTCTTATTTCATGAATTGTTTATAGCTATCATCTTGCTCTTTTCTATTCTGAAAAATATATTTGAGGCTCTTGAAATAAGAACTGTACCATCTTATTGTCCTCCAAGATAGCTTATTTCTTTTCACTCACCTACTACTCTGCATTCTTATTACTATCTTACAAAACTTGTTTGGGCTTACTCACATGGCATATTTTCTACTAAAATAAACTTCTTTTGGTTCATTAACCATTTCCTTCATTTTCCTTTTCAAAATTCAAGGCCTCATACTAGATATTTTATTTTATAACATGCATACATACAATCAAATACTAAAACATAATGTTAAAATCAAAACATTGACGCCTAATTTCCTCTTCAATTTTATTTTTTGGTTGCTTTTATAACACCCTTATCATCCTTTTCTAATTTTTGACTTCTTGCTACCTCTTTCTTCTTTCTAAAATTTGTTTGATTGGCCACTTGGTTACCTTTCTAGATATGTATTCCTATCTTGATTCATTATGGATTTATTCTTCTAAACATTTTATTAATTCTACTAAGGTCTTCTTCATCTCATCTATTTATTTTTTAATGTTCTCTTCCTTTCTCACCCCAGTCCTTTTCTTCATTTGGTTCCTCTCTCTTTTCAATCCTTCCATTTTTTTTTCTACTTATTCTTCTTGTGCCTCACCCAAAGTCTCTGTAGAGTAAAAATTTACTCTACATTTCATTTTATTTTTTAGTCACGCACTACAAAATTTTGCCTTTGCGTACTGTGGTCTGAGATAGCAGAGTTTTGAAATAGAGCATAGACTCTATTTTCCTTTTGGATTCATTTTTGCCTAAGTGTTGACATCAATTGGAAGTCTACAAGTGTCATCGATCGAGGCATCCTTTCTCAAGTGGAAGTCTACAAGTGTCATCAACCAAGGCATCCTTTCTCAAGCAGAAATGCCAAGTGTCTTCATCTGAGGCACCTTTCATACTTTCTATGAGTTAGTCAGAATGTGCCATGTGTCTCATAATAGCTCAGTGGAACGTGCCAAGTGTCAGCATCCATGGTTATATATCAGCACCCACATTTTATCTCTTTACAACAGAAGGTTTCAAAAAGCTAAGTATCAAGATTAGGCAGAAAGCACCAAGTGGCAATAGCGAAATGGCTCCGTTTTGATTTTCTAAAAGTGATGGAAGCTGCCATGTATCCTAGCTGAAGAGAGTAGAAGTCACCACATGTCAGCATCTAAAATATGTTTAGTTCAATGCCTTGGTTCAATTTTTGGTTCAAAGCCTTGGTTTAATTTTTTCAATTTAATGCCTCGATTCATGTGTAAATAGTGCATAGTGTTGAACCATTGAACCATTTTTGGTTTAATCAGTCAGTTCAACAGCTTAGTACAAATGAGTAGTTCAAAGGAGCATTCCAAAAAACTAAAGGGTTAAGTGCCCTTTCAAAAGCTAGTAAGGCACAACCAAACCATTCAACTAGAGGCTGCCAAGTATCATCTACCAAGCCCTTTCTACTCCATTCCTAGAAGGAGCGAAAGACACCATGTATCTTCCTAGAAGTAGTGAAAGCTGCCATGTGTCACCATCCAAAAGATCTTCTTCATGTTTCATTGTTGACTAAATACTATGGTGGGTCCCAGGTTTTATTCCTAAAATTCTGTGGAAGCTGCCAAGTGTCACCATCCATAGGAGCCTAACGTGTGCCCCAAACATTTCCACAGTATAGCTAAAGAGTATCAAAGATTGCCATGTGTCCTTAGTCAAAGCAAGGGAAGATTGCCACCTTTCCCTGTGTCCCTTTTTAAAGTTACTCAGGTAAGAGATGTTATGGGTCTCATTTTCTTTTAAGCTATTGAAGTTTTGAGGAAGCGGATTGCGACAAGTGTCAAAGGTGGAACACTCTTGAGTGAAGACACAAAAGAGTATAAGTTATGCAAAAAGTGCCACGTGTCTTTGATGGGTGCTATGAAACATGACAAGTGTCTTCCTCTAGTGTTTCCTAAGGAATTTCAAGAAAATGGCTAAGTGTTACCTAGTGTTTAAGAGAAGGAAGTGTCCTGCAATATGTTTCTGCCAATGAATTGCCAAAAGATGAAGCATTTTAGAATCTATAAGATATCTTCTGTTAGACACTTTTAGTTAGGAGAATATTTCATTTGGGCCATTAGATTGGGAATAAGTAGACAATCTAGAGTGGATTCGAGGCTATAAATAAGGGTGTAAAGAATCATCAAATATCATCCATTATCAGAGAATTTTTTAGAGAGAAATATTGTAACAAGTTTAGACTTTCTAGAGTTGTGGCTAAGTAATATCATTTGCTTTTGTCTCATTTTCTTGAGTTAGAAGGTTTACATAATTGTATGTGTTTCTATGCCTCTTATGTGATTGGAAAATTCAAATAAGAAGATTAAACCTTATGCCTTTGTTGATATTATCTCTGTCATTTGCAAAAGTAGTCTAGACTGTAGATTTTCTAGAGTTGTGATTAGGAATGTCATTTGCTTTTGTCTTATTTTCTTGAGTTGGAAGGTTTACATAACTGTACATGTTTCTGTGCCTTTTATGTGATTGGAAAATTCAAATAAGAAGATTGAACCCTATGCCTTTGTTGACATTTTCTATATCTCAATGAAAGAAGTCTATGATGGAAGCCACTGTTTCTATTATTTCTATCTTTTACATTGATCATGCACTTGTTTTCTCTTAAATGTAAATGAATCCTACATATAGTCTCACTGTGCTTAGGATTAAGGTCAAATTACATTTAGATGCATCACCATAGATTAGATTTCTTTTCTTGCATTTATGTTTTTGATTTAAAATTCCTATCCCTTTTCTCAATATATACTTGATTTAAAGAAGAACCAACTTCTCTAAAATCTGGAGGTTGTTTCAAGATGCAATTCCCACATTTTGAAACTTCCCATTGTTGTTGATTAGAATCAAGCACAATTTTAAATCATCAAAAAAATTTGGCATGCCCGGTGGGACCAATCTTGAAGTCTCTTTCAAGATCATATGAACCAAAGAGCTATGAGGAGTCATAGTTGTGGGCCAGTGACCAAATCACAATCTACTACAAATCTAGGTATTCTTTTGCCACCTTTGGTAACAAGTCCAAGAAGAAGAGATAACTAGTTTGTACCAATACCTAGAGAAAATATGGGATTCCCTATTCCCCCAAGAAATTATGTGAGTTGGAACACTGGTAGTCCATTAGTCCTCCCAATACCACTAGCCATTTAGGACCCTATCCCAGTGAATTCCCTAAAGGCTCTTCCTAAATTTAGTGGGCAAGACTTTAAAACACCTAAGGAGCATCTTCAAGATGTATCAGATGTCTGTGTTATACATGTTGTCACATAGCAAAATGTGGCCATAAGATTACTAGCAACTTATTTTAAAGGGAAGGCTATAGAATGGTATTGGTCTCTGACCCCAAATACCATTTCTACATGGGATCAGCTCAGAGATCTTTTCTTTGAAAGATTTGCAGAGAAGGGTGATAAGTCTTCTTCGTTATAGCAGTTAATTACCATTCAAAGGGGACCACAAGAAGCCATGACTAACTTCAATTCTAGATTTCAAAAGACTTAGGATAGAATACCTATTACAGCTAAACCATTTCCAGGTATGGCCATAGTGTTTTATCTTAAGGCTTTAAATTCAGATATATCTATTATGATTCAGTCACTTAGAGGACACACTTTACCAGAGGCTTATGAATATGTAGTCAGGGTTGAGAACAATTTAATAGATGCTGGAAAGTTACCCCCAAGGCCTCCCATGGCCATGTTCCCAAAAATTTCATTGCCATTACCTTAAGAAGTCCCTAAATCTATAAGCCCACCTGTGTCTATGTACACTTAACCTCAACCATATGCTAAAGAAATTGTCCCCACTCAGTCATCTGAGCTGGATGATATCAAAAATATCCTAAGGACATTTTCTAATGAGTTGATCAATATAAAAAGACAACATAATACTTTCTCTAAGCCTCCATATCAATGTTATCAAGGAAACAAATTTTCATCTCAGCCAAACCAATATCAGGGTCCTCCAAGACAAACTAACCATCAGTCAACAAACTAATTGGTTGCAGTCCCCACACCCTCATAGACTATTCATCCCAATTCAAATAGGGAGATTATTCTAGGGCAAAATAATTATGTGAATAATACTAATTCCTGGTGTCTCCCTTGCAATAATGCTCATACACCTAAAGATTGTCTTATGGATAATCTACAATAAAAGGTGGTAGAGCAAAGAAGAATGGATGGTTAGTTTGCAAGTCCAGTGACAATCAAGCCTACCAGTCTCTTGGTATGTAGAATTTAGTCCTAGTGGCTCAGATGCAAGGGATTTCCTTACTACAAGAGGAAGAAATAGCCCCAGAACATGCTTTGTTCTCATGGGTTGAATATGAAGAATTAGTTTTCTTAAACGAAGCATCTACCTCCAAAAAACTAGTGGTGTAATTAGATTATTAGACCAGATCAAAGAGAAGGATGGTGGAACAGCCTGACATTGTAAATAGTCAAGTCATGGAGAATACTCCATTTCAAGGACAATGAAATACAACTTTCAAACAAGAGGTGCTTTAGCTAGTGCAAAATCAAGGGACTCTTGCCCAAATTTAGTAAAAAAAGGATATCCTTATGTTCAAAGAACTCAGACTTTGGGACCAATAAATGTGGTGGATCAATTGAAGAAGACTCCAACACAAGTATCAATATGGGATATATTGGCTATTCCTAAACATAAGACACTACTACAAGAAGCTCTACAAGGCCAAGCAGTGCCCAAAGGTACTATTACTAAAGAAGGACCTGTTGGAAAAGAAAAGTTCAAAGATATAGTCCATCTGCAGACAACATCCCTAGTAAATAATATAGTAGAGGTAAGCAAATCCAAACTGGATCCCTTCTATTTAACTTTAATATTTGGCAAGAAACTACTGCATAATGCAATGATTGATTCAGGGGCTAATACTATAATAATGCCCAAGCAGATAGCTAATGCTTTAGAGATTAAGTATGAACCACTCACTAAAGGAGTCATACAGCTAGATGGCAAAGCAGTATAAACCATAGGGAGAACCAAACAACTCCAATTACAATTATATGCTTGTCCTAATATAATTGTAAATCAAGATGTAGTAGTGATAGATATAGCTCCTATTTTTGGCTTATGTTTATCAAGAGACTTTATAGCCAAGATAGGAGGATATATGTCCCTTGATTAGTCTCATCTCATCTTAAGAACCAAATATGGTTCAAAGATGAAGATATTGTCTGAGCCATTGTATAAAGATCATATCAAAAATGAACCAACTACAAAGGTAGAGGCAACCCATGCTATGATGAATAAAGAAGAGAGGGTCTTTGTCGAAGAGCTAGGTGAATGGACTGGATATAATCAAGAAGAAGAAAATGATCATTTATTAGCTATGATGCAGAGTGACCCATATGGAAATTTTGACTCTATTGGTTTGGGAACTTACGTTATACTTGATGAAGATCATAGAATCCCAAATGTTCTAGAGGAAGAAAATTCAGAAGACACCTCTTATGAATTCTAGATTCCTAGTGAGAAATCACTAGCATATTTCTTGACTTCTAATGAAGAAGAAATAATTTCTGATTTTCTTCTTACTTTTCAAGATAATGTGGAAGAGCATGAACAATTCTTGGACCATGATTTAAATGATTTGTTTAAAATCATTGGGTTGGGTTATACCATTTTTCAAGATAGTTGTGAATCGGTTACAGATGAATAGAACAACATTGAGCCTTAATTACATGTGCAAAATTATTGCACTCTTTCAAAAGCATACTTTCAAGAGGTTATAGTCATGAAAGAGAAGGGTAATGCAATATAGCCAGAGTTTGGAGTAGAAGAAGTTAAGTCAATAAATGATATAGGTCAAAAGGCTTCTATTGATGAGCAAACTGTCATTGATTTCTTGGTAAGACATACCAATATCAAGAGCCAATATTTGATGAGCTTCCAAGAACAAGAAGATCTTATAAATGTCAAAAGCATGTTTAACTCAGACTCGCTCAAATGAAGGCAAATCCATGTGGCATACATAGAGAGAAATTCACCAAAGATATACCCAATTCAATAACTTGTATGGCCATATAAGCTGGCTTGTCATGAAAGAGACTTTAGAAATTCTGCTTTTGATCTAAGAGGGAGATAAAGATGCTTCATTAATGTAGTTAGGTAGTTTTCCCTTTCCGTATTGCTTTGTTTTCTTGCTTTGTTTTTCCATTTTTTATTTTCCTACTTTTATTTTAAATAAGTGTTCTTTGAACACGTAGTCGACAGCTCAGAATTTTAAAAATTTTCAAAAATTCTCCAATGCATTGAATATCTCCCAAATATTTAGAAATCCCCAAGGTACCTTGCATTACCACTTGCATAATGTGTCTATCCCATTGTTCCATAAAGATTGAGTAGGATCTACTAATGGTTATCTGAGTTTAATGCCATTTTGAGACTTGATAGGTCAATAAATACCTCTTAGTAAAGTTTTAAAGTTTACAAGTTCTCAAACATTCTTACATCTATGTGAAAAGTATCCTAATACTTGCATTTTCTATGCTTAGTGAACTTGCTTTAGTGAAAGTGTCTCTATTTTGCAAAAGTTCATACAAATTACCACAGAGAAGATACAAAGATGGAGGGGGCACAATCTTCACAACAAGGAGCTAGGATGTATGAATCCCTTGATAAGTTTCTTACAAGTAAATCATATGCTTTAGCTCTCACACAACCATTGAAGGCCCATCTAAGGACCAAGTTTCTTAAAGCTGGTCCAACAAGTGATTCAATGAAAATAAAAGATTATACAGATGACATCATAGATCCAATTCTTCAGAGAGCCAGTAGCAAAAATCTTAGAGAAGGAACACATCAAAGGTGTCTACAGAGGGCCAGAGCAGGGAAATATGAAACATTCACCATGAGGATATGGACCTCACAACTGGCTCAGTTCATTTTCCCAATGGTGCATTCATGCCTCGACCTGATCGAATTATGTGTAGACTTACTCCATGCACCTTTTAGCATCATTCAACGAGACCCATTCACAGTGAAAACCACACTACAAGCTATTAGGGATATGTTAGCCTTGCATCATGACAATACAACTATGTTTCCCACTATTGCTAAGATGCAAAGAATGTGGGAAAATATCAACACTCAGACAAGGTTCTTGATATTTGAGTTACAAATGGGTGATGATAACACTATGGTACCCACACTCCCTACACCAAGAGCTCAATTCACATAGGCTAGCCAAGACGCATTGTCTATGATGGCTCTCATCTTTGGCATGAAAGATGATATGGTAGTGTATGCTGAATAAATGGCTATTTGTTTTAGGCTGAAGACCGTTGACAAAACCCAGGAATATCAACTTGATTTTTTTGAACAAATTGCTTTCTCGATGGTAGAATAATTGTCTCATTTCAAATCAAAAGGAGTGTTCAGGTATTCTTCCTATTTGTTCCACCTCATGCTTTTTTAGAACTCTAAACTCTTTGCCCAACATATGTATTGTAATATGTATGACCTAGATTTTGACCTCCAAAGGACCATTGCTGTGTCTGCATGGACACACATTTTGTCAAAGACTAGTGACCCATATGAGTTCTAGGAATTATCTGTCACTCCTACTTTTTGCCATCTCAGTCCTGAACCAATTATGAATAGATTATTCCCTAGTGTTTCAAATCTTCTGGCTAGTTGCCCAATTCCTTGTGATTTCTATTTTGAATCCCACAATATCATTATAAGAGTCCATGGTTTTTGTGAGGAACCAATATTGCTACCTAAGATCTTGAATCTTAGGTTAGCATTCTTAGAGGTCACTAGGTAGGTATCCATAATTGATAATGAATTTGGCTCGGGGAAGAGGAAAATAAAAATGTATAATCTACCATGGATGACCACCAGCATGGTTTTGGAAACCATAGATGCTGAAGTTGTGTTGCTCAAAAAGCTAGCTTTCTAGGTTTCCTTTTAATAGAGGACAAATGGGTTTATGACCCAAATGATTTCATAGCCTCCTAGATATGAACTACTAGAGTTGTAATCAGAATTGCACATGAGGGCCACCCTTTTTGGGAAACTAGGAAAAATCCAAGGGAAGACAATCTTGGATTTTATGTTGAGTTAACAGACTTGCCACTTCCACAAAATAGGCCATGGGAGAAATTCTATGTTAAGCAGAGAGATTATGATCCTAAAGTCAGGATGACTTCTGGCTTAAGGAGAGCATTAAAGAATAAAGATGGGGATACTAAGAAGATAGAGGCCTATTGGAAGTATAGGAAAGAAATTTGTCAAACAACCCATTCTTTTGGGAATGTAGACATAGATGAAAGATGGGAAGAATTATGGGATGAGTGCCATCTCTCCCCTATATCTAGCCTAGAGACAGGTAATTTGCCGACATTAGGTTTAGAGTAGGAATCTAGGGCCGGGTCAAGTCAAGAATCACAAGCCTTAGAGGAAATTACAGCTGTAGTAACTATATCAATTTGGACCCAATCTCTTAACACCATAAAAATGTAGAAAAGTGTGGTGCCTTCATCATCACAAGCTTCCCCATCAGCCCCGGTTATAGATATTCCCAGTTCTCCACAAGAAGTAGATGTGGAAGGAAAAAGGATGCAATAAGAAGAAGAGACACCCAAGAAATGAAAGATGGTGTAGTTTTAGTTCAGTTTAGAAGAAGAAATGAAAAACATACAATGCCAATTACAGGGTACTGTAATTGCTCCTCAAGCAAGTATTACTCCTCCCTCTCCTTCTCAGTCTATTTCTTCTCCTGTTGGCATGATGACTTCATCTAGCTAGATTACATCTCCTACCACTTCTGCCATTCCCATTTCTCATTTTTCCCCATCAGTGCCACCTCATGCTTTAACATTACCTCATTTCTCCCCTTCTATTCCCAAAAAACCTTTCCCTCAGATTGCCCATAGCCAACAATTGGCTATTCAATATGGTCTTCCACAAGGACATCCTTTTACGAGTGGGCACATTGCCTCTCCTTCCACCTTCCAGACCCAAGCAAATGTTTCTAAGAAGGCAAGGGAAGCCTAAAGAGAGAAGAAGAAGATTAAGGAGAATAAAGATTTGGCTATACCCCATTTGTGGTCACAATTTGATCCCATTCAACAGTAATTGATAGTGACCCATTTGTCACCAAATGTAATAAAACCAACTAAACAAATGTAGCTAGAGGACTACATGATGAATGTAGTAGCCATCGACATGTCCCTCTTTAAGCCATAGGACAAAGTTGAGCTACTGATTGAATCCACTTCTGTAATTACTAAAGACTACTTGAATATATCAAGAAGGCTATAGAAGATAGAAGCTGAGCTAGCCAATGAAAAGGCAAACTGTAACAATTTGACCTCAGTGATCAATAATAAAAATAATGAAATAAATAATCTAAATAAATAGTTGTAAAATACTATTTATTTTCATACTCACTGGGTAGTTTAGGCCCAAAATGATTCTTTAAAAGAAGGGCTCACATAGGTAAAGGATGCAGTGACAACCCTCAGGCATGAAAAGGCAGCACTACAAGGACAATACAAGGAACACCTATTGCAAGTTACCCAATTAAAACAAAAGCTACTGGTTTAATAGAATAATGTTGTGGTCATAATAACCCAATTTCACTTAGAGCAATAGAGAGTAGCACAATTGACACTAGAACTGGCCAATAGGCCAAAGAGTGTCAAAGTGTTAAGTCTGGTAAAGGAGCTATACGAATCCATGTGGAAGAGAATCTCTTTGAAGATTATTCAACTCAAGCCATGTCTCACCTTTTTGCTAAATGCACAAAAATTGTGCAAAAAGGTGGAGAGTTTAATTGTAAATACTCTGGCTATAGTCTCTGAGAGAGTAATGGACTTAGAAACATTATTGCAAAAGATGTATGATGTAACAGATGCAACACTATCAGTAGTAGGAATCAATGATAGAATGGTCACTGCCAAGCGAGCAAATGAATTTCTCAGTTGCAATTTTGTAGCCAATAGTTGTAAGGAGCATCTAGATGTCATGAAGGAAGGAATCAATGAAATGAAATAGCATGTTGAAGATCTAGTGCAACTAGGTTTTACTTCTCCGTTTCTTGATGACAACACCATGATAATGGTAGAAGAAATTAAACCTTTGTTGTTGGCCAAACAAAAAGATCAAATAGTTTTCTAGAATCTAAGGGATGGTTCATTAGTCCCTGAAGTAAAAGCTATCTTGGTTCTTGTTTCCTAGCTTGAATTCAAATTTAAGGCTATGGTTCAAATTTTGTAACATTTTCACACAAGGATATTATTAACCTTGATTTAACCTTCAATGAATTTCATAGTAAGCAAGTGTTATCTGATGAAGAGTGGTCCACCTACTAGATAGCATTGTTGAAGCTATAATTTTGAATTTTTGATCTAGCGGGAGTTGTGGTTTCTTTTTGAGCAGGACCAAAATTTACTCTACATTTCATTCTATTTTTCAGTCACGCACTGTGAAATTTTGCCTTCACGTATTGTGGTCTAAGATAGTAGAGTTTTGAAATAGAGTGCAGACTCTATCTTCCTTTTGGATTCATTTTTGCCTAAGTGTTGAAATCAAGCGGAAGTATACAAGTGTCATCGATTGAGGCATCATTTCTCAAGTAGAAGTCTACAAGTGTCATTGACTAAGGCATCCTTTCTCAACCCAAAATGCCAAGTGTCATTGTTTGAGGCACCTTTCATACTTTCTATGAGTTAGTCATAATGTGCCACGTGTCTCATAGCAACTTAGTGAAATGTGCCAAGTGTCAGTGTCCATGGTTACATATCAACACCCGTGTTTTATCTCTTTACAACGAAAGGTTTCAAAAATCTAAGTATCAAGATTAGGTGGAAAGCACCAAGTGGCAATAATAGAAGGTCTCAGTGTTGCTTTTCTAAAAGTGATAAAAGTTGCCATGTATCCCAGCTGAAGAGAGCAGAAGTCACCATGTGTTGGCATCCAAAATATGTTCAATTTAATGCCTTGGTTCAGTTTTTGGTTCAAAGCCTTGGTTCAATTTTTTTGGTTTAATGCCTCAGCTTATGTGTAAATGGCATGTAGTGTTGAACCATTGAACCAATTTTGGTTCAATCAGTCAGTTTAATGGCTTAGTACAAACAAGTAGTTCAAAGGAGCATCCCAAAAAACCAAAGGGTCAAGTGCCCTTTTAGAAGGTAGTAAGGTGCAAGAAAACCATTCAAGCAGAGGTTACCAAGTGTCATCCACCAAACCCTTTCTACTCCATTCCCAAAAGCAGTGAAAGATGCCACGTATCTTCCTAGAAGTAGCAGAAGCTACCACATATCACCATTTGAAAGATCTTCTTCAGGTTTCATTGTTAAATAAAGACTATGGTGGGTCTCAGGTTTTATTCCTAAAAGTTTGAAAAAGCTGCCAAGTGTCACCATCCATAGGAGCCTAACATGTGTCCCAAATGTTTCCATAGTATAGCTAAAGAGCAGCGGAGATTGCCATGTGTCCTTAGTTAAAGAAAGTGGAGATTGCCACTTGTCCCTGTGTCCCTTTTTAAAGTTACTCATGTAAGAGATGTTGTGGGTCTCATTTTATTGTAAGCTATTGAAGTTTTGAGGAAGTGGATTGCAACAAGTGTCAAAGGTGGAACACTCCTGAGCGAAGACACAAAAGAGTATAAGTTATGTGAAAAGTGCCACGTGTCTTCGATGGGTGTTGTGGAACATGACAAGTGTTGTCCTCCAGTGTTTCCTAAGGAATTTCAAGAAAATGGCTAAGTTTTACCTAGTGTTTAAGAGAAGGAAGTGTCCTGCAATATGTTTTTGCCAATGAACTACCAGAAGATGAAGCATTTCAGAATCTATAAGATATCTTATGTTAGACACTTTTAGTTAGGAGAAGATTTCATTTGGGCTGTTAGATTGGGAACAAGTAGACAATCTAGAGTGGATCTGAGGCTATAAATAAGGGTGCAAAAAATCATCAATTATCATCCATTATCAGAGAGAATTTTTTAGAGAGAATTATTGTAACAAGTTTAGACTTTCTAGAGCTATGGCTAAGTAATATCATTTGCTTTTGTCTCATTTTCTTGAGTTGGAAGTTTTACATAACTGTACGTGTTTTTGCACCTATTATGTGATTGGAAAATTCAAATAAGAAGATTGAACCCTATGCTTTTGTTGATATTATCTGTGTCATTTGCAAAAGTAGTCTAGACTATAGATTTTCTAGAGCTGTGATTAGGAATGTCAT
The DNA here is from genome assembly GCA_037957365.1 of Torreya grandis. NCBI lineage: Eukaryota > Viridiplantae > Streptophyta > Pinopsida > Cupressales > Taxaceae > Torreya > Torreya grandis. Next base: position 347,493 of record JARHVA010008550.1, on the reverse strand, counting down.
TTGCTTTTGTCTTGTTTTCTTGATTTGGAAGGTTTACATAACTGTACGTGTTTCTGTGTCTCTTATGTGATTAGAAAATTCAAATAAGAAGATTGAACCCTATGCCTTTGTTGACATTTTTTGTATCTCAGTGAAAGAAGTCTATGCTGGAAGCCTCTATTTCTATTGTTTCTATCTTTTACATTGATCATGCACTTGTTTTTCTCTCAAATGTAAATGAATCCTACATATAGTCTCACTGTGCTCAGGATTAAGGTCGAATTACATTTAGGTGCATTGCCATAGATTAGATTTCTTTTCTTGCATTTGTGTTTTTGATTTAAATTCCTATCCTTTTTCCCAGTATATACTTGATTTAAAGAAGAACTAGCTTCTCTAAAATTTGGAGGTTGTTTCAAGATGCAAGTCCCACATCTTGAAACTTCCCATTGTTGTTGATTAGAATCAAGTGCAATTTTAAATCATCAACAGTCTCTACTTAGTATTTTTATATCCCTAATTATGTTTCACCTTGGATTTCACCTCCAATTATATTTCACCTTATATTCCTTGTTTTTGATCCTTATTATGTTCTTCTTATTACCTTCTTAAGCCTCAATAAGCCTTAGGACCGTATAATCTTTTTCAACTTCTCTTTTCTCATATCACCCCCAAAATTCTTCACTATTATATTTTTCATAATTTACCTAAGATATTTTACTAATATATGATACCAAAAATTATGATAATCACAAACTCTTTTCCTATGTCTACATCTAATCTGACATAAACAGGGTTTTACAAGGTCTAGACACAACTAGGTCTCACCAAGTCTTTGTTCTTGTTTAGGACTTGTGGCCTTATAAATACAAAAATTTTATATATATTTAGACACTTTATGATTTATAAGGTTTATTTTAATTTTTTATCATGTTTTCTAACTCAACACAATGATATTTAATCTTTCTTATATCTATTTTTTTTACACAAAATAGAAAAATAATATCTTTCAAGGCTTTGGCAATTAGGCCTTGTTCTTGTTAAATAGGTATGTATTTTTCTTGATGAAAATTTAGATTATAGATTATAATCCCTATGAATTATAAAGGTTAATTTATTTATTTTGTCTTTAATTAACTCAATTAGTAGGTTACACATACTCTTCAAATCTAATTCTCAGACGAAAAGGCAAATAATGTCTTCCAGGTTTCCCTTTTAATGACTGTAGGCCTAGGTTTTTGGGATAATCTAAGATAAATAAAATAATAAAAAATAATAAAAAATTTAATAATTTAATTTTATCTCACTCCATAAATATATAAAATGTCAGGGCATTTGCATAATTAACTTTAGAACTATGAAAATTTAGTGGACTAAAATCAAACTTTTCAAGGTCTAATTATAAAAATGATAGGTCTAACTTTTGACCAAAACTCTCTCTCTAGGTGTAAAAAAAATTTAAATAAAATTTAATACATAATAAAAAATAAAATATACCTCTATATAAATTTTTAATTAATTTTGATCATTCTTTATGGAGCTATGTACCTTTTAACACATGGTTTTTCTATGCCTTCCTACAGGCCTGCAAACTATATTTTTTCACTAAATCCCTATGTATGGATCTTAAAAACATGTTTTCTTTAAATTTAATAAATAATTTATCTAATATTTTAATTTTTTTAAGTCATTAGAGTCAATAATTTCAAATATATGCACTTTTTTTTTCCGGCAAGTGTTGTCATTGATGTTAAAGATTAATGCCATGTGTGCATTGATGTCAAAGGTAATAACAAAGTGGTGATGTTATGATGATGTTGTGTTTTATTTTTAAGTTTTACAGGGAAATATTTGGATGAATATGATATAACTTAAGTATTTTTTTAGGCTTATCATATTATATCTATCATGTTGATGTGGTTTCAGGTCAAGGAGAGAAGACAAGCATATGAACAGTGTGTTGGCATAAGCATGGTAGCCTAAGTATGTAAGCATGGATTTTCAGTATATGATCAGATAGGAAGTTGATGAGATCATGTTTTTAAAATAATATGGGGTGTCAAGGGTTATTAAATTATTATGGGAATACATGTTCATCCAGTTCTTCATTACATTTATCTTGACATAGTTGGTTCTATGACAAAAAAATTGAGTAGGTAGTTTGATGACATCACCATTACCACGTATGGATGAGTCAGGGGGATTTGGTCATATGATATGATAAAATTAATCCTAAGTTGATATGGTATAATTTTTATGTCATGAATCTGAGTGGAGAAAAATATATAACTATGCAAAGTTGGCCTCCTAGGTAGTTTGCAATGCTTTCCTAGACCATCACTACATGTCATGGAGATATGTATGAACTAGTAAGTTTGTGAATTTATTTTAGGTTATTATAACGTTATAAGTGGGAATTTTTTTTCATGGTGATATTTTATATATTACCAATAATGTTACCTAAATATTTGGAGTCCTATAGTGTCTTTTTGCTCAAGATATAAATCTTCAAAGTTGCACTTGCAGACTGTGATGGGCGAAAGACCGTCAAGATAAACTAAGTTGAAGTATAAGGTCATCTAGTCAGTAGATATAATGGTGATATTTAATTAATTATATTTATATAATATGTTTTTAATAGTTAAAATGTCAAATAATAAATGTGCTAGTGACATGTGTCACATTCACAAAGCCTGCATAGAAGATCAATAGTTCAGGGGCATTTTTACTATCAAAATATTGATGGTGCATGTCAAAGTCAAAGATTCAAATGTGTATAAAGAATGTAGAGTTTATAAGTGAAAAAAAAATTGGATTTATAATAAATATATAATTTTTAGAGTTTCAAGATAAATACCTGGTTGATCCGTAGAAATTGACAATGCTTATTTGGTCAATATTGCATGGATGCATGAGATGAGATCAACATGTTCGAGGTTTAATGTTTGGATAGTGGAGTGATGCAAGTTAAATTTAGAGATACTTATAAATAATATAAATGGTGTGATCTAAGAGAAGAGAATGATATGTTTTCTAAGTGACCGAGTTTTAACTATGACCATTTAGATTTAAATATTTGAATTTAACAAAGGAAAGACTAGTCCTTGGTTTTTGAGCCATAACTTTTGATCTATACAAAATTTGATGTTGTAGTAAGAATAAAATTTGTAGAGGAATTCAAGTTTAATCTTTAAATATTAATTTAAAGTTATAAATGTTTTTACAATCAAAGTTATTTATCTCCAAAGTTTATTATGTGTTTATTCATGCTCTTCAAGTAACCTAATAAGGGTATTTGAGTTTGTTCTAATGGTATTTAGATGTTTTAAGGTGACTTAGATATTGTAAAGTGTTTTAAACTCCATGAGGATAATATGTATGGATTTTTGGGGTTTTAACAATCCATATTTAGTATTAAAAAATGATTATAAGTTGAATATTTATTCATTCAAGGTGGTTGTGTGCATAGAATGTTGTTTGAGCAAATTAAGCTTTAGCAAAAGGGTGATGTGATAGTTTTTATCACTTAATAAGGACCTATATATTATGTGTCATGGGTATATGTATTTGAAAGTGTTATTATGTTCTTATTTTTCTTATAGAAGTGTAAAAGAGGTGAATGAGTCTTCATAAGACCTATTGTCACCAAACCTCACACCCTAGAAGAGGGTGTTTAAGCCTCTTCTAGATTTGGAAAACATGGGAACATTTATAGGTATGTGTGTACCTATTATGGAAATGAGACTATAGATTTAAAGGTATATCTCCCTAAATGTATTGTGTAATTATTATCACTTAAACTACTTCTTGCTTATGGGGAAAAGGATTAGAATTATATAAATGAAACCTACTCTAGGGGAGGTGATGCACCAAGATTATCTCCACATGACCATAATGTTCAAAGAACAATGAAGAAAAGCATTCAAATAAGTCTCAAAGATATAAAAGGTTATAATATGAGTATTTCAATATCAAGGTTAGATGTGTGAAATAACACAAGACAAATGAAATAGAAGGAAAATTATACATTCTAAGGACAATTATACACTTGAAATAATTTGACACACTTGAATACACTCTATATGACCTATTAGACTAAGAATTCTTATTCAGATGTGAAAAGATAAAGGAAAAAAAGATATAATATTATCACTTCTCATCATTATAGATCACTTACACACTTAGATAATTATTTGAGAAGTTAAATATAGACTTGCATTAATGTTTAAAGGAAAAACATGACATCAATCCAACAGGGCTTCCATACATGGTGTGGTATATCTATAAAGGTCAAAATGATAGCTATTTATAGAAATTCTAAGATAAGAGAAAATACATAAGTCTAAGGGTCACTGAAACACACATCCAACATGAGAAATAGTTATATTGTAGGTGCACTAAGTGTGAAACAAACAATAAATGTCTCTCGATCCAAATGTCCACATAAACCATCACAAATTTCTCCTAAAATGGTGTAATGACTCTTCATCTAGCCTTTGTGAAACTATTTCCATCATGGATCATCTCTCAAGCATTTGAAGTTGAAATAGGAAGGTTGACACATATGTCATGATAGTCACAGACATTTTATTTTTCACTGACTATCTTCTAGATGATTGCATTTGTCATCTATAGCTACTCATTGCTTTCTTGTACTTCATTTTTTACATTGGAAGTCACTGTTCATTCTAGTCTTTGAATGAGATTTCATGGTGGAATATGAGTTTGAATAGCTTGATTTACTACAAATTCCTTGATCCTACATAGCATGTGGCCTTTCTTTACCAAATTTCTCATTCAATTCTGAAATACGCTTGTCACCATTTGGACATGTGTTCATCTTGTCCATCTGGAAACTAGTTAGATTTGGCCTATTGATCTCATCTAAAACCTCTTTACTTCAACTTTTAGTTCTTTTCATTGATGATTGTTTTGAGGTTTCAAGATTATGATAGTTGGAAACATTACTTTCATCCTGAGCTCCTTGACCTCTGAATTTCACTCAGACCATTGGATTTAGGTGTATGATTAAACATGAGTCATAGATCATGATCCAATTATTTGATTATGGTTTGAACCCAAGATTCATTGACATATTTGACAATGATTGATCTATTTATATGATTTTATATGATCATCCTCTCACTGTCGATCCTTGGAAGATGCTTGATATTTATATCTTATAAAAATTACTAAGTATGGAGACCATTGTATTCTACTTAGAAGGCCAACTTTGAACCTCCATAACTTTTGATGCACTTAGATGCATGTTCTAAAATTTAGAACATATGATCTACTTTCAAGGAGGGATCCAACCATGCATTAATCATCTCTTGAATCTATCATATGTGAAATATATGAATCTATTAATGTATCTGCTCAAAGTTTTCTACCACAGAGCCAACTATGTCAAAAAACTATTTAGAGGGTCAACTTTGCACATGTATATATTTTGATATGGTTTATCACATGTCCTAAAACTTAATGCATATAAATTAGGTACAAAATTGAAGAAACCAATATGATAATTTTTACTTTAAACCTTCACACATGCAAGATATAACCTCATCAAATGCTTACTTAGCTCTGTTTGAACTTGAATAACATAGTCAAACTACCATGAGAGGTCAACTTTGCACCTATATATATTTTAATACGCTTTATCAAAAGATCTAAGATCTATGACATAGTAACTAAGTAGAAAAATAAACAAACCCATATGATCATATTCTCATGTAAGTGTCACACATGCAAAATATGGATAAATCAATGTGCTTACTCAATTCTATTTGAATTTATAAAATTTGGATAAGTATGAAACTTTGTGAAATCTATATGAGAAGCCAACGTTAGACCTCAATATTTTTTCCTATATAAAACATCTTGATCCAAAAATTGAACCAAACTATATTCTTACATAGAGAAATCCATACATGAATTGATTTGCCCCTAGGACATTTGCACATGTGAGATATGCCATCATCAAACTACTTACTTGGATTTCACTTGAACTTAAACACACTATTTGAATTCTAACTATTATTTCATGGGTCTTAATTTTAAAATTCACAAAAATTCCATTTGATGTATATGTATAAGTATTTGATGTCTTGTAGACCATAAAATTTTAGACCCGTAATGGTTTTATTGTTGATCTTAACTTTGACACTCGTATGATTGTCTTCATTTACAAGTCAATCTTTGAAGGCTTGTATCTTGAGTTATAAATCTCATCAAGACCCAAAATTTATAGAGTATGATCTAAACACAAATAAAATCATTTACACGTGACTTTTTTGGTTTTGAAAGTTTCTCAAACATATTTATTAAATATACAAATGAATTATTAAGCCTACTCTTGTATGATGTGTAGTGATGGCCTACTTCTTTTGAGCTCATGTAAGGAACTTTTTACTTGATCTTTGAAGATCAAATGAACTTTTGAGGCCTATGAAAATTTGTTTCATGATCATTGAATGCTTTGAACACCATGAATACCTACCAATTTCATATATGACCCTAAAATAACCTCTAAGATATGAAATAACACAAGGACTAAACTAGACAATGACCAAAACTAGAATGGCATATGAAATGCCATAAGATGAATTACAACACACCTTATGAAATTATAATCAACCCCTATTTAAGATTTTTACTATAGGGTGGTTGACCCATTTTGACCATGGTAAAAATTGTCAATATCTTTGGCAATTTCCTAAGGGTGACATGCATGCTATGCCATGACCAATTGCCTAACCCTATCCATTAGGCTATGGAGTCACATGTACAATGGATTGACACACAAATTCCTTTGACAACACATAACAACAAAAAATAATAAGGATAAAACAAAAATAAAAAACAAATGCATGTTCAACTAGAACATTTAGGAACATATCAATCATAATTGAAATAAAACACATTCCTACTCTACTATTTATAAAACTAAATTTTACCACTCAATAACAAGTTTTTGAATTTATCTCATTCACAAGAATAGGCAAATCTACTCCATTCATCCTTTCTAGCTAGAAATAATTACTTTGCTTACATTTGATGATGACATATGGTCCACTCCATAGAGTATCAAATTTTATACGCCTCCCTAGTTTTTCTCTATCTTCATCCCATTTTAACACTATGTCACCTTCTTGAAATGATCTTGGAGTTGCCTTCTTGTCAAAATACCTCTTCATCAATACTTGGTGATGCTACATAACTTTATGAGCTTTACCCCTAGTTTTTGAAACTCCATTAATTCTATCAATCTCAATTCCATTGGAATAGTTTTAAGCAACTCTAATTGATGTGCTAACTCTAAAGTAGGTAGTTCTTGAGAGATAGATAACTTGGATTCTCTTCCATAGATAAACACAAAAGGATAATTCCCTATTGACCTCTTAGGATTTATCCTATCAACCCATAAGGTTGTCTTAAACTTGGTGTGCCAAGCCCTCTAATTATGATTTAAGGTTCCCTTGATGATTCTGATTAGGCTATTATTATTAGATTCAACTAACCCATTACCTTGAGGGTAATATTTAGATGAATTACTCAAAAATATACAATTATTTTTTTCCCAATCAGTTGTCTTAGCACCCATAAAAATAAGAGCATTATCTAAAATACTAGTAGGAGTGACAAAACTTATTATAATTATCTAATAGAAATCCAAGATATCATTTGAATTAGCTTCCTTCAATGCTACTACCTTAACCCATCTTGTAAAATAGTTAATTTATATGAGTATCCTTTTATGACTAGCACTTTATGGGGGATTTATTATGCCAATGAAATCAAGACCCTATTGCATGAAAGGTTGATCAAATTGGATGGGATTTAGAGGAAGAGATGCAAGATTATGTTTTCCTACAAAGAAATCACATTATACACATCTTCTCACCCAATCATTGTAGTATTTGAAAAGTATGGGACAATAATAGCCTACCCTCATGATATTGGCAGCTGTATTTCTTGGGGAGAAATGACCTCTTATTGTCCCATCATGAAACCTCTCAAACAACACCCCAAATTGATCTTTATCAACACATCTCAATAACACACCATTAATGTCTCTTCTAAAATGCACACCATACACAAGACAAAATGGAATAGATTATAATCTAAAATACCTCCTTTGTGATCTACTCATGCCATTAGGATACTCACCATTTTGAAGAAATTTCATCACATCTTATGTCTAACTCTGTATAGGTAAGGAACCAACTAGTTGTGAGAAATCATGATTGACTAGAACTTCTTATTTTGAATCATGAAGATATGAAGCTAGGTGTTCGCAAAGGCCCTTACCTATTATCAAATTTATTACTTTGATATCAACATCATATTCCATTACCTTAGTGATCCACCTTGCTCTCGTTTCACTTAGGTATCTACTCAACAAAAACTCCTTGGTACTAGGATGAAAAACCATAACATGAATTTTATTATTTGAAACCATATGCTTAAACTTATTTAGTGCTATTATAATATGAAGGACATGTTTATACATAAAGGTATACTTGACTTCATAATCTTCTAATACTTGACTAAATAATGCAATGGGCTACTCCACACCCTCATCATTATTTTACATTAACATGGCTGAGATAGTATCAAGGTTAGAAAATGAATACAACATGAAGTCTTTAGAAAATTTAGGATTTAAAATATTAGTAGATTATGAAATTTCTTGCTTAATATATTCAAAATTATTCTTACCTTCTTATTCTAAGAAAAGACTTGATTCTTTCTAAGCATGGATGTGATAGGTTTCACCAAAGAAGTAAACCTAGGTATGAACCTCCTTGCAAAATTTATCTTGCCTAACAAACTTTGGAAACCTTTATTATGAAATGACAATTATAGGAAAATAATAACCTATATCCTTTTAGTATCAATAACCAAACCATCTTTGGAAATAATGTGTCCCAAGAGGTTACCCTTATAGACAACAAAGATGCATTTATTTGGATTAAGGGATACTCCATATTGACTTCATCTTTAAAAAACTTGTCTCAAGTGCTATATATACTCATTAGAATCCTTGGAAAACACTGTTATATCATTTGGATCTAGATAAACCAACAACATCTCATTAATCAAACCTTTGAAGTCTATGTCCATTGATCTTTGAAAATTTGCACCAACATTTGACAAACCAAATGGGATCTTACTATAAGAAAAAGTTCCCCATTTAGTATTAAATTCTATCTTTAACTGATCATATTCATTGAATTGAATCTAATTATAACCTAAGTATGCATATATAAGAGAGAAACATTGAGAACATGAAACAATCTATAGAATTTGATCCATTGAGGGTAAAGGATAGTTATCTTTAAGTGATACCCTATTAAGATCCCTGAAGTTCACACAAAGTATTATCTCCCCACTCTTATTTCCAATAGGAAAAAGGTTATCTACCCATATTAAATACTTGATAGGAAAGATTATTTTAGAATCAAGGAGTTTAGTGAGCTCTAACCTCATGAGTTACTCCACCTTAGGATTGATGGGTCTTTATTTCTATTTGACTGGTTTAACTCTAGGTTCCAACTCAATAGTGTAATATTATATTCTAGGATCAAATAATTTTAGTTATTTATACTTCCAAGAAAATATATCATGAAACTCACTACATAATCAATGAATGCATTTTTCTTTAATGGAGAACATAGTTTGCCTAGTTTGAGGAGTCTATCTTTGAAGATCAAGACTCTTTCATAATTTTCCTCTTTGGTAGACATGCTCACATTTTCATTCTTCTTTGGATAATTATAATTTAAGATAATTTCCAAGGTCACTAGGCCCTTAGGTATATTATTTGTCCTTAACTGCACAACCTAATCACCAAACTAGTTTTGGAATCTCTTTTGATTCCTTAAAGAAAAACTAGCCTCATTTTGTAGGAAACATGCAATGTGTTTATCATTATCAAAAACTTACCAAGACACTTAATTATAAAGTAAAGAAGGTCCAGTAATGATATAAATGTGAGATTGGTTCCCCTTCTCTTTTATGGTAGTTGGAGTATCAAATTGAGCTCTTATGGCAGCTAGTCTATCAACATGATTATTCTACTCTCTTGGGACTGCTTGTATGTTAAATGCATTGAAGTCTTCAAGAAAATCCCATACCATATGATTGTTTGACTTTAGTAAAAGGTTATTGGTATAAATCAAATTTTTAACTTGATGAACAACTAATTCACTATCTCCATATACCTACAAGTTCTTGATTCCTTTTCTCCTTGCCCACTGAAGGCCATGAATTAAACCTTTATACTTAGCTATATTACAAGTATTTGGAAATGAAATATACACAAAGCATAGTATTTATTTGGATGGAGAGACAAACATAACACTAGATATTTTACCAATTTTACTTCTTGAACCATCAAAAAACATTTTCCACCTCTCATCCTCTTCACTTTATTCATTAGCAAGTAGAGGTGTTGGTATTCCTTCCTCATGTATGCAATATATTCTTAGATTAGTCTCCTCCATGAGAGAATAATAATAATGATCATAAGTATTAGTACTATATTAATAAATAAAAAAATCTACAATGCCCTCAAGCTTGGAATAAGTTCCTTCATCTACAATAGAATCCTTCTTTTAATGAACAACACAATTCAAATTAGAACTTGTCTCAATGTAAGGTTCAATGTGAAACCTTGAAAGAGGTTATGTCCTAATTATCACCTTGGTCCCATACCTTGTCATAATGCTAATAAAGACCAATTAGATAAGATATATCCACTAATTTTAGCAGTAAAATCCCTTGAAAGGTAGATGCAAAGTAAGCTGGGAGGTTAACAATAACTATATCTTGCAAAATAGGAAAACTAGGATAATCATGCAAGATCTTCAAGTTTTTTATCAATCCTATTATCTTGGTAGGTGTACCATATAGCTGGAGAAATGCTTTACTATGAGTATCATACTTTAGACACAATTTATTAGCTACCACTTTAGGTATGCCTGAAGTAGAATCTCCATTATCCATAATGCAATTATGGACCAATTTGTCACCCACTATGAGAGTGAGATAGAATGGTGAAGGTTTCTCATCCCTAGTAGATGGTTCAAAAATTGTACTAGGGATGAGAAACCTCCACCATTCTATCTCACTCTCAAATGGTATTAGGGACACTTGAAATGAAAAATGAATTTGAATTTGATTTGGAGGAACACTAGTAGGAATAGTAGTTAACTAATTTTTTAAGAGATCTTTTTTACCAGGCATATGTAGAACATCCCAGAGATGAATGGATGTTTTAGTAATTTTAAATGAATCTATAATATTTAAAGAAGACATACCTACTTTATTATAGATTCTTGGAGTCAAGGAAGTGCTTGGAGCTTAAGGAGTTGGAGTGCCTTGAATAGTCCTTCCAACATTTTCATTTGATGGAAGTGTAGGAGCCTTTATAACTGTCACACTTACAACTATGCCTTACTTCCTTGCAAGAGGATTGCATGAGCTAGTGGGCATACTACTACCACCTTCTATAACCTTTTTTTAGGTCTAGTATTTTTTTAAATTGAAGTTACTTGATTAAGCACAAAAGTGTCCTCAATTAATAAGTTGGTGATGATCTCTTCTTAAGGTTGTCCACCATCACTTTTTTGCATCATAACCTCATCCTCAATAGATAGGAGAGGATTAGCTTCATGTTGAAAAACAAGAACCTACTCTCTACATTTGTTAGCATCCATAAATTAGCCTTGTTACCAATTTTCACCTTGTACCAAATTACTATGAATAGGTAGCATATCTCTTATATCGGTGGTAGAGTTAGGATTGTATACATTAGCAAGATTATTGGGATTAGGTTACCATTGGCCTCTTTCTCTTCCATACTACTGACCATATTATTGTTAATAAGGATATGAATTCTGATAGGCACCTTATTGTATATTATCTTGCCTAAGCTAAGCTCTTAGAATTTGAATGTTTGCATCTTTATCTATGAAAATATCTTCTTTATTAGGATCATATTTAAGCTTAGTATTGGTATTAGGAACTTGAGACACATTAAGAGCATCAAAAAAATTATGAGATAATGGAGGCATAGACATTTTAGGTGGCAATCTTCCATCTTGGATGAAATTATTTTTAGCTTTGATAACAAGATCATATGATTCAAAGAGGGTGAAATGGCCCATAAATTGAAACATAATAGTAATTTTAGTGTCAATAGCTTTCAAGTAGGTAGGGAACACGAAATTGGGAGGTGGCCTCATAGGAGGAGGTAATCTATTCTAGGTCTTCTAAAACCTTTCATCAAAATCATGCATTATATATTTATCTTCTCTTTTGATTATATTAAGCTAGTGTATGAGAGAAGCATGGTCACTATTATTTCCAAATATTATGAGAAATAACACTCTAAATTCATCCCATGATGTGATGCATCCACCTTCTAAATTCATAAACCAGTCAAGATCCTTACCTCTAAGGGACATGGAAAGGAGTCTAATGGCAATGTTATCTTAAGTGATATTATGGAAGTTATAGAAGTTAGAGACATATATAATATGATCACTAGGTTTTACATGACTCTCACCATTGAATAGGGGCACACCTTTTGTGGCATTGGGAAGAATAAAATCATATGCTTGAAGGTGAATTGGATTCTTTGTATTAAAGGTAGCAAAAGTATGAGGTCTAGCCATTTCCTGTTCAAAATATTAAATTTTTTGAACTTGTTCACTCTCTTGACTTCCCTGGCTAGCAGAATCTTCTTGATCTTCAAAGTGAAAATTAGGAGGATATTGAACTCCAAGTGGAATTTCTAGCTAAAAGAGTGGGTTAATGGGATTGAGAACTCTTCCAGAGGATGACCTTGTGAGAACCATGAATTATGAGAGAAAGATTATAGAAAAATAATGGCCTTGAACTAGATTTATCTTTATAGACTCACCAGATGCTAAAAACCACACCAATTTATAGTTGATGTTATCAAGACCAACTTTTATCTTGACAAGTTATCTTGAAGATTAAAGTCCCACTGGCTGTGCTAGAATTATTGTTACCAAATCTTGCACCCTAAAAGAGGGTGTTCAATCCTCTTCTAGATTTGGGCAACATGGGAACATTTATAAGTATATGGGTGTACCTATTATGGAAATGATCCTCTAGATTTAAAGGGTTATCTCCTTAAATGTATCATGTAATGCTTATCACTTAAACTACTACTTGATTATGGGGAAAAGAGTTAGAATTGTATAAATGGAACCTACTCTAGGGGAGCTGATGTACCAAGATTATCTCCATGTGACTACCATATTCTAATTATAATGAAACAAAGCATACAAATTAGTCATAAAGATCTAAGAGGTTCTAACATGGGTTTTTCAATATAGAGGTGAGATGTGTGAAAAAACACAAGGAAAATGCACTAGAAGGAAAATTACAAATTCTAAGCAAAATTATACACTTGAAATAATTCGACACACTTGACTACACTCTATACGACCTATTAGACTAAAAACTATTGTTCATATATGAAATGATAAAGGAAATAAGGATATAAGATTATCACTTCTCATCATTATAGATCACCTACACACTTAGACAATTATTCAATAACTCAAAAATAGACTTGAATTAATGTTCAAAGTCAAAATATGACATTATTCTAGTAGGGATTTTCCATACATGGTGTGGTATATCTATAAAGGTTAAAATGATATCTACTTATAGAACTTATAAGAGAGGAGAAAAGAAAGAAGTCCAAGGGTAGCTGAAACACATGTCCAACATGAGAACTAGTTATAGTGTAGGTGTACTAAGTGTGAAATATAAAATGAATGTATCTCAATCCAAATTTCCATGTAAACCATGACAAATTTCTCAAAAAATTATGCAATGACTATTTAGCTAGCCTTTATGAAATTGTTTCCATCATGGGCCATCTCTTGAACATTTGAAACTAAAATAAGGAGGTTAAAACATATGTTATGATAGTAAATTTTTTTTTATTAGTTTCTAACTATCTTATATATGATTTCATTTATCATCTGCATCTACTCATTGCTTTTTTGGACTTTATTTTTTACAACTACTCATCACTATAAATTCTAGTCTTTAATTGAGCTTTTATGGTGGCATATGAGTTTGAAGAGCTTGATTTAATATGGAGTCCTTGATACTAAATAGTTTTCTATGTGGATTTCCTTTTCCATGTTAATCATTCTATTTTAAAATATGCTTGGCACCATTTGGACATGTGTTCATCTTGTCCATTTGGAAACTAGTTAGATTCGACCTGTTGATATCCTCTAAAATCTCTTTTATTCAAATTTTAGTGATTGATATTAATCATTAGTTCAAGGTTATGAGATTATGATAGTTGGTTAAATTTAATTCATCTTGAGCTCCCTGACCTCTTAATTTCACTTGTACCATTAGATCTAGGTGTATGATTGTGAGTCATATATTGTGATCTAGTTACTTGATTGTGATTTAACCCCAAGATTCATTAACATTTTTAACTCTGCTCACTCTATTGATCTACTTTTATACAATCATCCTCTCATCATTGAGCCTTGGAAGATGCTCAATCTTTATTTCTTACAAAAATGACTATGGAGACCATTGCAACCTACCTAGAAGGCCAAATTTGAACCTCCATAACTTTTGATACACTTAGATACATGTTCTAAAATTTGGATCATATGTTCTCCTTTCAAGTAGGCATCTAAACATGTATTAAGAAACTATTGAAACTTTCATATGGTCAAGATATGGATATATTAATATACATACTTATAATTTTCTACCACAGAGCTTACTGTGTCAAAAAAAAAATTTAGAGGGCCAACTTTGTACATGTATATCTTTTGATGAACTTCATTGCATGACTTGAAACATAAAATGTATAAATTAGGTACAAAATTGAAGGAAACCATTGATAAATTTTCCTTGAAACCTTCACATGTGTGAGATATAACCTCATCAAACTACTTACTCAGCTCTATTTGAACTTGAGTAACATAGTCAAACTACCATGGGAGGTCAACTTTGCACCTGCATATCTTTTGATGTGCTTCATCACATAATCTAAGATCTAGCACATAGAAACTAGGCACAAAAATGAACAAACCCATATGATCATATTCTCATGTAAGTACCACACATGCAAAATATGGATACATTAATGTGTTTACTTGACTCTATTTTAACTTATAAAATTTGGCTAAGTATGAAACTTCGAAAAATGTATTTGAGAAGGTGACTTTGGACCTCAATATCTTTTTATATAAAGAATATATTAACCTAAACATTGAACCAGATGATTTTATTACATATAATAATTCATACATGCATTGAGATTACCTTGAGACCCTTTTGCATGTGAGATACGCCCTCATTAAACTACCTACTCAAATTTCACTTTAACTTAGACCCATTATTTGAATTCCAATGACTATTTCATGGGACTTAATTTTGATGTTCACATGAATGTCATTTGACATCTAGATAGATGTATTTGATGCCCTATATACCATCAAACTTTAGACCATAGTGGTTTTATTTTTAATCTTAACTTTGACACTTGTGTGAACATTTTCATCTACAAGTCAATTTTTGAAGGCTTATATCTTGAGTTATAAATCTCATCAAGACTCAAAATTTGAAGAGTATTATTTAGACACTAAGAGTATCATTTGAACTATTCATCCTACTCTTTTATGACATGTAGTGACAATCTACTTCCTTTGATCTCATACAAGGAACTATTTACTTGATCTTTGAGTATTAGTGAATATTTTGGTTCCATGAGTTTATCAAGCATATTTATTAAATGTAAAAGTGAACTATTCATCATACTCTTATATGACATGTAGTGACATTATACTTCCTTTGAGATCATACAAGGAACTATTTACTTGATCTTTGAAGCTTGAATGAACTTATGAGGCCTGTCCAAACTTGTTTCATTATCCTTGAATGATTTGAGCACAATGAAGACCTACCACTTTCATAAATGACATTAAAATGACATCTAAGATATGAAATAACACAATGACTAAACTAGACAATGACCAAAATTAAAATGACATATGAAATGACATCAAATGAATTATAACACACCTTATGACATTATAATCAACCCCTATTTTGATTGTGGTAAAAATGGTCAAAAATACCTAAAAGGTGAATTAGGCCTATTTGAAAGAGGGTTGTGCTTAAAGGTGAACCATGTTAGATTCCTTAAGCGTGAAGGCATGTATTGTGGTCAATAAAGAAGGTTGTGAACATAATAATAATCAAGAAGGATCTATAAAAGGTGAAATAAAATGTGGTGATTTATAAACTTGATAGAAGAGGATTTTGTGAGAGTTGAAGAGTGAAGGAAAGAGGAAAGGGTATGTGCCCGATGGATGGGTTGTAGAGCATAGGAGGTTGATGACTATGTGGATGACCTATAGGTCATATTTCTGATGTCAAGGATAGTGATCTTATAGGTCTGAAGATTGAGGATGAGCAAGGATAGATGATGTATATGTGAGCTTGGAGGTTGATTTAAGAGGCATATCAAAGTGTTGACTATGTAGTGTGTAGAGCTGAAGAGAGCTTATATGCATTGTATCTCCATCAGATTGGTAGGTAATTAGTGATCAAGAGATGTTCCTTTTATATGTATTGGGAGGGTGTTCAACATCTAGTCTAGAAGGACTTGACCAATAGGTGGTCAGAAGGACTTGATCATCTTAGGGTAGGTGATCCTTATGAAATAGGTGTTTCACTAAAGTCAATAAAAAAGACATGACCAATAAGTGGTTAGAAGGACTTGATCATCCTAGGGGTAGGTGTTCCTTGTGAAATAGGTGTTTCACTAAATTTTGGTTAGAAGGACTTGACCATTATCATGTTTATGATCTTCTTATAGGATAAGTAGTCCATGTGTTTATAGGCTTTAGAGTGGGTTTTATTCCCCAAGAGGGTTTCCAACATAAACCTTGTGTTATGTGTATGATCTTGCATTAGCTATTGTTCATTGTTATGAATGACTTGTATACTCTATGAATGCTTATGATAATTGAATAAAGGTTTGAAAGGATTGGAAATTGAATTGGATTATGTGACACCACCAATTCACCCCCCCCCCCCCCCCCCCCCCCCCCTTGCCCTTAGTGGTTTCTCAATTTTGGAATAAGGGCAAGTATGCCTAAAATGGGTTATATGATGTATGGGTTCTCAAAATTATGGAGGTTCATATATTGGTCTAGAAGTGTGTGATGGTTGTCTCTAGGTGTGCAAGAAGTTTTAGAGGTGGGCATTGACTAGAAGGAGGTTTGTTAAACCTATTTATTTTTTAGATTCTAAAGTTCTGGGATATGATAGAAAAGTGGTTTGACTTATGAATTGAGGTCTAAGGATTCTTAATAGGTTTAATGGGATAAATGGGTTGTTAAACCTATTTATTTTTTGAAGGTTTTTGGTTTTCAAATTATTCAAGTTGTTGTCAAGTTGGAAGCTTAATTGGCTAGTAGGTTTGTGAATTAAGTATGTTGTAGAGGATGGTCTAGGTATTGAAAATTAGTGTGCTTGAGGGGGAATATGAGATTAGTCCATATATGAAGTTTTAGGTCTTGAATATGTGTCTACTAAAAATTGTGGGCTATGCAAGTTTTAGGTAGGGCTACAAGGAGTTTAGATATGCCTAGTGTGAAGAAGAGTGATTTTTGATAAATTTCTCAAAAAATAGAATGGTATGAGTGTTTTAATGAAGGTTATATGGTTGATTTAGAACATCTTTCCTATTTGTTGTGTGGATTGAAGATCTGTTGGTATTCAGGTGGTTTTTGAGTAAGAGTATGAAAGTAGAGTGGTGTTATTTCAAGACCCAAAGAAGTATAATGTCTTGAGTTTGATATTTTCATGTTATTGAGACTATGAATGCATTCTTAGAAGTTATATAGGTGATATTTGGTTATGAATATCAAGGGGGAGTCTTTTAGGTTGGCATAAGGAGGATCATGTAGTTATGGGGAGCTAATTTAGATGGCTTGAGAAGTTTACATGATCAAAAGGGGAAATAGATTGTTTAGTTTGTCAGGTCTAAAGATCAAGAAGTCTTAAATTATAGGTTATTGTTGTAGGCTTAGTGTCATGAATTTCTATTGTTGGTCCTTGAGGTGGCTTGAGAGAGAAGGCTAGTAATCCTCTGTGATGGTTCTTCATGGTGTATGGAGATCTGAAGATGCTCAAGAGGTGCAATAGCTTAGAGATCTTAAGGGGAGTCCCTCTCAATGTTCTCAAAGTGAGTTCAATCATTTTTTGGTGTTCATTTGTATTTATTCCTCATTGATATTAGTTCATAATCAAAGAAGAATGTTGTCATGGTGGATGGTTGAGAAGTATAAGGTGGTATGTATAAATCTTGGGGGAGCTAACTCAGATAGTTTGATTGACTTGTGGATCCATGCATGATGTAAGGAGAAGCATTTATGAGATGTTTTAGTCATTGAGAAAATGTGTTGGATCTTCATGATTAAGCAAAGGGAGCTTGTGAGTTCTATAGGTTAATAGGTCCAAGGATTAGAGAAGCCCAAGATTAAATTGGTATATGTCAAAAGGGGGAGAAATTGTTTCATATGAGGTATGTATGTATCTTGAGCACCTAGAAGTTTATTTGAATACAATCATGATGTTAAGAGGAGCTTGATGGATGTTTAGTACAATTTTTAATTAATGGAAAAGGGGGATAAGGAAAACAATAATTTTCCATCAATAATAACGTGGGAGATTGTTGGTAAGTGATATCATTGATGTCATGTGTGCATTGGTGTCAAAGGTATTGATAAAGTGGTGATGTTATGACGATGAGTTTGACCCTAAAGTTATGCAAGGAAAGATTTGGATGCATATGAGATAAGGTAAGTATTTTTTTAGGCTTATCATATTTTATCTAGCATGTTGATGTGGTTTCAGGTCAAGGAGATAAGATAAGCATGTGAATAGTGTATTGGCATAGGCTTGGTAGCCTAAGTATGTGAGCATGGATATTCAGTATATGCTTGGATAGGAAGTTGATGAGATTATGTTGTATAGTTCTTATGGGGTTTCAAGAGTGCTTAAATGCTTATGGGAATGCATGGTGTTCATCTAGTTCTTCACTAAGTTCATTTTGGCATAGTTGGTTCTATGATAAAAAATTTAAGTAGATAGTTTGATGACATCACCATTTCCACATATGGATGATTTGTGGGGAGTTGGTCATATGGATATGATCACATTAGTCCCAAGTTTCTATGTTCCATGTTTTAGGTCATATGATTAAGTAGAGCAAAATATATAATTGTGCAAAGTTAGCCTCCCAGATAGTTTGTAGTGTTTTCCCAGACCATCACTGTAATTCATGTAGATATGTATGAACCAAAAAGTTTTTGTATCTATTTAAGGTTATTAGAAAGTAAATAGTGGGAATTTTTTTTCATGGTGATGTTTTCTATAGTGCCATTAATGTTCCCTAAAGATTTGGAGTCCTGAAGTGTCTTCTAACTCAATATATAAATGTTCAAAGATGTACTTGTAGACTATGATGGGCTAGAGACCATCAAGATAGACTACATTGAAGTACGAGGTCATCTAGTTAGTATATATAATGGTTCACATTAATTCATGATCTTGATAAAATGGTGCATGTAAGATTCAAAATGTTAAAGAATGAATGTGCTAGTGACATTTATCACATTCATAGAGCCTGGATAGAAGATCAATAATTCAGAAGCATTCATGCTATTAGAAGATCAATGGTGTGAGTCAAAGTCAAAGAGTTAAATTTGCATAAGGAACATAGATTTTCCAAGTGACACAATCATAGGAGTTTGAATAAATATCTAATGGTGAGCATTGTAAGATAAAGACCTAGTTAATCTATAGAGATTGATGGTGCACATTTGGTCAATATTACAAGGATACACGAGATGAGGTCAACATGTTTGAGGTTTAATGTTTGGATAGTGGAGCACTATGAGTGAAATTTTGAACTACTTATGAATATGATCAATAGTGTGAATTGAATGAGCTGAGTAAAGATCAAGAGATGAGTTTTAAGTGATTGAGTTTTAGTTGTGACCATTTGGATTTAAATATTTAAAATTAACAAAGGAAAGACCAGTGCTTGTTTTTAAGATAGAACTTTTGATCTATGTATAATTTGATGTTTTAGTAAAAATAAAATTTGTATAGGAGTTAAAGATACATCTGTAAATATTAATTTTATGGTATAAATTTTTTTATAATCAAATTTATTGAGCTCCAAAGTTGATTGTGTGTTTGTTCATGCTCTGCAAGTAACCTAAGAAGGGTATTTGAGTTTGTTTTGATGGTATTTGGATGTTTTAATGTGACTTATCTATTAGAGAGTGTTTTATAATCGTTGAGGATAATTTTTATGGATTTTTTGAGGTTTGAAAAATCCATATTTAGAATGAAAAAATTCTTAAAAGTTGATTGTTTATTCATTCACGGTGGCTATGTGTAAAAAATATTGTTTAAGAGAATTGATCTTTAGCAAAAGGGTGTTGTGATTGTTATTATCATTTAAGGAGGACCTATAAATTGTGTGGTATGGGTCCATGTATTTTAAAGTGTTCTTTTGTTCTTATTTTTCCAAATAAGTGTCAAATATGTGAATGAGTCTTCATAGGACCTAAAAGGTGACTTAGGCCTATTTGAAAGAGGGTTGTGCTTAAAGGTGACCCATGTTAGATGCCTTAAGAATGAAGGCATGTGTTGTGGTCAACAAGGAAGGATGTGAACATGATAATAATCATAAGGATATATAAAAGGTGAAATAAAATGTGGAGATTTATAGACTTGATAGAAGAGGATTTTGTGATATTTTAAGAGCAAAGGAAAGAGGAAAGAGTATGTGCCCAGTAGATGGGTTGTAGATCAGAGTAGGTTGATGACTATGTGTATGACATGTAGGTCATATTTATAATGTCAAGCATAGTGATCTTGTATGTTTGAATATTGAGGATGAGTGAAGGATATATGATGTTTGTGTGAGATTTTTGGTTGAATTGAGAGGTAGATCAGAGTGTGGAATGTGTAGTGTATAGAGTTGAAGAGAGTTGATATACATTGTATCTCCATCAAATTTGTAGATAGTCAATGATTAGGAGATTTTCATTTCATTGGTGTTGGGAGGGTACTCAACATATAGGCCATAAGGACTTGACCAAAAGGTGGTCAAAAGGACTTGATCATCTTAGGCTTAAGTGCTCCTTATGAAACAAGTGTTTCACTAAAGCTGGTTAGGACTTGACCAATAGGCGATCAAAAGGACTTGATCATATTAGGGGTAGGTGTTCTTTCTAAAATAGGTGTTTCAATAAATTTTGGTCAGAAGTAATTGAATAGTCTCATGTTTGTGATCTTCTTATAGGATAATTAGTAGAGACATTTGCAAGCTTGAGAGTGGGTTTTAATCCCCTAGAGGGTTTCCCATATAGATCTTGTGTTGTGTGTATGATCTTGCATTATCTATTTTATCTTGTTATAAATGACTTGTATATTCTATGAATACTTTTGATAATTGAATAAGGGTTTGAAAGGATTGAAAATTAAATTGGATTGTTTATCACCACTGATTCACCCCCCTCTTTGTGGTTTAAACCTCCAACATTTTTGTCTTTCTAACCCCTTCAAAAACCCTCACGTATGACCTGATGACTATGTTTTGTTTATATATCCCTATAAATAAATAAATAAAAAACACTTTAAAATAGTTATATAACTTCATAAACATTTCCAAACATCTATTATCCAAATTTAAGTTTATTTGAATGAGTCATTTGTAAGTTATGAGGGTTTTTGTACCCTTGAAAACCTAGATTACTATAGGAGGCTGAGGGTAATATTTTAAGGCTAATTTGAATTATAATGAATTTAAATGAATATTTTAATTTGGATAAATAATATTTATCTTTCATCCTATTCTTTAAATTATTTTAAAATTTTGATTAATCTTCAAAGTGAAATAAACATACCTTTTCTTGACTTTATAAGACAAGTTCCTTGACTGTATATAAGTAGTCTTTCATGTTCATACCCATGAAACATATAGAAATAACATATAAATGAAAAATAT
The DNA here is from genome assembly GCA_037957365.1 of Torreya grandis. Lineage (NCBI taxonomy): Eukaryota > Viridiplantae > Streptophyta > Pinopsida > Cupressales > Taxaceae > Torreya > Torreya grandis. The sequence goes on along the minus strand of JARHVA010008550.1, from coordinate 325,391 downwards.
AAATTAAAATAAATAATATAATAAATTCATACACATCATTACATTAAAATTTAAGATAATTTTTCATAAAGGCATTATTTCATTACTTATATTGCCAAGACTGTCATACATCTTCAAAACCCTATAGACCCCTTTTTTCTATGATTATTTTATTCATTACATATTATTTATTCAAATTTGTGAAGTATTATTAATATATTTAATATTATCCAATTTAATCCTATATTAATCTCCATGTAACAAATCATTTTTTAAGTTTTTTTTTTTCATTTTCTTATGCAAAACTATTCACCTTCTTCTCCAATTTACCACTATCTAGATTATACTTTTATGACTTAACTCTACTTGAGTTTATACATGGGTAATTTGGAATTAATAAATTAAAAAAATAATAAAAATTTATATGGTACTAATGGACACCTTAAAAATAGAATAACCCTATTACAATACCTTCAAAGATAAGGAAACATATTCAAGATGCTACTGCAATTTTAAATTATAGAATGGACAATTTTTAATGGGAAAACTTAGAAACAAGCACAAATGACCAATTATTACCATTTTAATGATTTTAAACTATTATAAGGGACCTAAAAATATATTAAACACCTAAACATGACGTATTTAGTATAAAATGAATCATAGATAAGCTTCTTATTGAACACATATGACTCACAACAAAAATTAGACAAAAGTTGACTTATGTATAGATGTACCTACATCACTTGGGCTACACCTTAAAGGATGAAGAGGGGTGGGGGATGATAACCATCAAGTTAAAAAAATGGATACATTTTGGAAGATGTATGTGTCTGTAAAATAGAGTTCCATGTGGTAAATAAGTTATAACAACAAAATATTTTAGGGATATGATATATTATTTATAAATGAGTCAAATAACCAACTCAAAAATATGGGGTTTGGTGAGTGTATTATGGAGTATTTCATTGATATAACTCCTTGGTTATAGGATTAGTATCACTTTTTATATGTATGCAGTTTATGAAATAGATTAGATTATTGGGATTGAACAAATTCTATGCTTGTACACATTTAAGACTTTAACTCTTTCATTCAAAATGATTTAATCCTATTAATGGTACCAGAGTAGGATTTCCCTAGAATATGTACCTTCCATTTTCATATATATATTTTTATCACAATGACTTGATGGATATGCAATTAATACCACGTGAAAATTCCATTCCTACTCATTCACCCCTTCTTGCACACTACCAATGGTCTAGCAGTGTAGACTATGTGTGAACCTATTGGCTTCATCACCCATTTGCATTCTTATCCCTTTCCATATTGTTCATTTCCTTCCACAATTTTTGAATTCCCACTACTATTCACTATTTTATACACATGACATATCTAGTTTTTAGTTTTATGTCTCTATATTTTTAAAAAATAAAAAAATAGAGAGTATTTTATTTATAGGGTATATTATTAATTTGTCACTATAAATTATATTTTTTAGAATGGTTTGATTATATCAAAAAAATATTGAACTATATAGATTTATATAATATCTTGAAAACACCATCTCCACTTAACATCCATATTGGATTTCCTACAACATCCATTTGGCTACAAATGTGACTCAAACTTGTTGATTTTTTGTACAGCTTTTTGTTCCACATAGCAAATCCCATGGATTGTAGGATATATTCCTCATCCTCCAACCTTTATATTTAATGTATCATGACCTAAAATGACAAATGCACATATCACCATCCTCCATGCATTTTCCATCATTTACCTCTCTTGTCTATCAACATCAATGGTGGCATATTTTCTCTATTGGATCGATTCATTTTTGCCTTGAATCCTAATTTGAATGCATCAATTTGAACAAACTTAACATTGAAATATGATTCATGGGATTAAAATTGTATATATGTCTATGGATTTACAAAGGTAGTAAATGGTTTTTTAAAAATATGTTAGGCTTTAGGTTTTATCAATAAGTCAATTTTGGTATCAGGTTATTTTATTTTTTTTTAGTTTGTCTAGTCTAAAATTCTATCTAGTGGATATATTAAGTAAAGTATCTTTAGATTAATCATAAATTTATTATTGTAAAAATAATATATCCTTTAAATACATTTGTGAGTTAATTTAAAGTGTAAGATTCATAAGTAGAATAGTTTTTATTGTTTTTTTTTCAAAACTTCTAGTGTTATTGTAAGGATGCATTATCAGTTGTAGTTGACATCCACTAAGTCAAATTTATGGGAGGGATATAATGGAAAATTTGGCACCAATAAAAAAAATTGATGGAATGGATTTCCATACATGGAAAATCCAAATCTAGTTACTGCTAATTAAAAATGACCTGTTGGACATTATCAACGACACTGTGGCACAACCCACTGATGCCAACAAACTTCAAAAATAAAAATTCAAAGACAAGAAAGCCTTAGGTATTATCATATTTGGCTTGTAAAATAACTATTTAAATCATGTGGAATTTAAAAAGTCTTCTAAAGATATTTGAGAAACATTAAACACACTATTTAGTTTTGAAGTTGATATTACAGAAATCACTATGAAATAAAAGTTATATGGTATCAAAATGGATGAAGGTGGAGACATAGTGTCACACATTAGTAAATTTAATTTTATCATGAACTAGTTGGCTAGAATAAATGCAAAGGTAAAGGAAATAGATGAAAAATACATACTCTTAAATAGCATGCCCAATAGTATGTCAAATATGGTGTTCACTCTAGGTAAGTTGAATCCAAGATTAGAAAACATTATATCAACATTACTTCATGAAGGAAACAAAAATAATAATAATGTTACATAGGAAGAAAAATAATCTTGCCATACAAAATAATATACACACTTGTTACTAGACTTCTAAACATGTGCACAAATCTAAGAATGCAAAACATAAGTACACATATTTCTACTATAAAAAACCAAGGCATACTCTTTTGAATTACAATAAAAGAGCATAGGACCTCCTTGATGGAAAGTTTCAATAAAATTCCATGGAAATTGAATAAAATAATGAAGAAGAATCTAAATATCATGTCAATGATTAATAGTCTAGTGATAAAGACTCAATATATTCTAAATATTTGTGTGTGATATTGCGTGGTTTATATTTCCCCATATAACCTCTAAGGGAGGGAATGTTTGGAAATTAGAGTTCCATGTGGTAAATAATTTGTAAAAAAAAAAATATTTTAGGGATATTATATATTTTTTATACGTGATTCAAATAACTAACTCACAAATACAGGGTTTGGTGAGTGTATTATGGAGTATGTCATTGAGATACCTCCTTGGTTATAGGAGTAGTCTCACTTTTTATATGTATGCAGTATATGAAATATATTAGATTATTTATATTTAACAAATTATGTGATTTTTCAAATTTTATCCTTCATATTTTTCATTCAAAAGGATTTAATCCTATTAGTATGGAATTAAGTGTTATACCACCATTCTTTTAGTGGCATCCAATTAACCCATCATTCCTATTTATCTGATGTAAAATAATAGAGATACCCTTATAGGCATTTGTTGAATGTTTTTATGTTTTCATTATATTAATGATGATATGATGAGCTATGAGCCAAATGATTACTCAGACATGTAAATAAATCAGTCTAAAAATTAGTGGTTAATATGGGATCATGATCACTTATAATGATCTTGGGAGTACCATGCAACTTTTATATTGTATTGAGAAAAGAAATAACTACGTTACTAGATATAAATGACTAAGATAAGGGAAAAAATGAGAATATTTTGTGAGCCTGTACATAATTATTGTGATGGAAGTTTTATATTCAGACCTCAGAAACCCTGTAATGAATACCATGGAAACCTCCTCCCATATTTGGCTAGGGATTGATAAAGGTTATAAAAAACTTGGTGTCTTAAATGTTCCAACTTTTTTATCTTTGCATACCATTAATTATACCAAAAATTTATGTGTACCCCCATTGAGTCTTTCCCAAAACAAATCTTGCTGAATTCCATGATAAGTTTTCAAAAATCCCAAGTGACATCCTATTAGAGATACATGAAGCTCCTAAAGTATATTGTGTTCGAGGAAAAAATTATTAAATAGGTATAATATATATTTATACCATAATTCATTACATTTCCACTCAATTTTTTTAGAAACACCATAATTTTCTCGAAGATTATGAATCAAAACATGTGTATCCTTATCATCCTCTCATTCAGATGTTACCTCTTCTAACTAATCTACCTAAAAAATGTTCATTATGCACAACAATGCCTCAACTAATTCATCCCTCCTAGATAGTGCATATACTACCAAATTCTATTTTCCTTTATTATATAATATTTCAAAGTCATATCCCAACATTTTAGTCACCCAATTTTTTTGTTATTCTAATGAAACTAGTTGTTCCAAAAAATATTTTAGAATATCATGATAAATATTTACCTTAAAGTATCTACCCATCAAATAAGGTTCCCATTTATTCATTGAATGAAGAATAACCACCATTTAAGTCTCATATATTAGCTTGATCTTATTTTTTCCCTTAAGTTAATAAATCTCAAATGAAATGGGTCTTTCTTCTTACATGAGTACTGCCCCCATGCCATATCCTAATGCATCACATTCATTAAAAAAAGTTTTGGAAAATTTAAGGTTAGCCAAAAATGGAGTGATTCAAATATCCTATTTCATATTATAAAATGCCTTGTTATACATTTCATTATAATTGAAGTAGTCTTTCTTCAAAAAGGTTGTGAGTGGAGATGTTATACTACCATAAGTTTTTATGAATCGATGATAATAACTTGTTATCCCAAAAAATGTGTGATTGTTCTTGAGGGTATTTGGAAATTATCACTCCATCATAGCTTTGATATTATTAGGTAAAAATTTACACCTTCATGAAAAAAATTACCCAAGTAATACAACTATTGGAGTACAAAATCAAAATGGAGGGTTTGGCATAAATCCTATGTTATTCTAGAACTAACAATACATATTTCACATGTTTCAAATTTTCTTCCCAATTTTTTTATATATTAAGATGATATAAATTAATAACAACAAAAAATTACTTAATAAAACATAAATTTTAAAATTTAGGGGTATTTTAAACTTTCTTATCTTATTAGCCTTTCAGCTGACCTAGCTCAGACCTAGTGAATTGTCCCTGAAAACACAATGGGTCAACTGGGTTGACTCTATATAATTGATGTTTTCAAGAGGATTTAGGGTAAGATCCACCTATATATAAAATTTAATTTCCAAAAATTTCATAATATAAGAATTAATAGAAAATAAGTGTGAATGAACGTCTTCTTATTGACCATTTTACTTTAGGAATAAAACCTAAGGTTCCATACTTTATTTGGAGATACAAATCTTGTATTATAGAGAAGTATTTTAGATGATTAGATAGGTTTTTTAGCCTATATATGATTTATCTTATTTATCATTACACACCACAATAATATCTTGTGAAGCACCTTGGCCAAGGGAGAGATTAAGGCTCAACAGGTTCATCTTCAAAGGTAAGTATTCCTAACTTTATTTCTCCTTTGTAAGAGTAGATAGAAAATGTATTTTTATTATTATCCCATGTATTAATATTTTGTATACATTGACATGAGTATATGTATTCTAATACATGTTTAGTTTAGTTTGTTTTATTATTTCTAGCCCCATTTTGTGTCACAAGATTTGGTGTGCACTATATTAGAATTAATTTCTTATTATTATAATAAGTAAATGCTTTAAAACTTAGGAATTAATTAACATTGTTGTGTGATTGTGTTAAAAATAGGATTTGGAACCCTTCCTATCATGATATGTTGTGACAAGTGATCCCCTAATCAGGTATAGTATATTCCCATATTGGTCATGTTTCTGCTTAACAAGTGTATCCTCAATCAGAAGTGTAGGTATGCTCTATCTTCTTTGATATAGGATTGATTTATAGACATGATGCATTTCTAATTGCATACATTCTGATGAACTAGATTTGAAAATAACCCTTGTAATATTTCTTTCACTTATTTCATTCTTTTGATCATATATTTTGACAGACTAGATCGATTCTATTGACCCAACTATTTTTCTCTATGCATAGGTTTCCAAGAATAGGAAACTAAATCAACCCAACTAACCTAATATAGGTATTTATCCTTTTAAATAACCAATTTAGCCTACTAGGTTGACTCAGTTGACCATGTATGTTTTCAACACTTTGTAACAGGTTCTTACACAACTTGATCAATCCTGTTAACCTAGTTTGTAGGTTTTTCTAGCATACTTCAAGGTTCTTCATCATCAATCCTCCTTCATTAAATCTCTGATCTACCAAGGTTAATTTATACCTCTCTATTTCTTTATTTTCTATCTATCCTTTCACAAATTTTAGTCTTTAAAACTACCCTTACATAATCAATTGGGTCAACATTGTCAACCTAATTCTATGTTCTATGTGTTATCCGAAATAGCTACGTCAACCCTGCCGACCCTATACATTTTTGGACCTTTCTTCTATAGTATAGGTTTGACCCTATCAACCCTATTATTTATTGTGTGCATATAATGTTAACATTATACCTTATTTCAATTTAGAATTAACCTCATATATGGTAGTAATTAGTCTACACTTTCCTTTCTTATTGCTTGCATGCTTAGAATAAATCACATAGTTTAATTAGGGGATTTTTAATTAATCACTTAGTTTTAATATTTCTATTTTATGCACACATGGCCAAATCACAAAACATAAACAAGAAATTTAACAATTTATCTACCCTAGACCAACCTACTTATTTTTTTATCACCAAGGGAGAAGCTGACTTGATGTTCTAGTCAAGTATAAAGTGTGGTTAATGGTATATTTTAGCTAAGTACCCAACACCCTTATCACTGTAGTGTGTGAAGTGAGGGGGTAGGCCCCATTAACAAGCCTGTATCATTTCCACTATAGTCCCTTTCACCCCAAACTACCTAAAATGATCCTTCAATTGCTATTTAGTAACTTACTTATAAACAACTTCTAATCACATTAAAAATCATATCTTAATAATCTAATAAACATTCAAGTTGACCAATTAGTTATATTTTTACTTTTCAAGTTGATTTTTTTCTCTTTACTCAATTGTGTGTGCAAAAATATGCATTATCTAGTGTTAGTGTAATATTTTGTTTTGTGTGCTTTAATTAGGTTGGCTAGCATTAATCCAATTGACTATCTATTTCCTTTCAGTATTTACTACTTTTCATTACTTACAAAATTATCTTGTTTCATTTTCACAATATGTGTTTAGGCTTCTTTAATTCCATATCTACTATACTAGATCAACCCAGTAGCTTTTATGCCTTTAGACACTATACAGGATCAACCTAGTCAACCATATACTATCTTATAGTCCCTGTTTATGTGATAGGTCAACCTAATCAACCCTTTACTATTTTAGTTGCCTCTTTTTCCTTTATAGTCTCATCTCTCTTCTTTTCCTTTCATCATGGAATTGATGTTGGATTATGATAGTGAGTTACAGTCAATAGACATGATGAACTTTACTAATCCTAATAGGGTCTCCCATAGACAAAGTAGGGATCCTCTTTTGGATGCTATTAATGTTCATATTTCCACTCACATAATGAACTATGGGACCCCTCCTAATACCTCTTCATATCATAATCCTCTTTTCTCATTAGAAGATCAACCTAAGTTAGAGTATACTCCCAAACTACCTTTTTTGGTTCCAAATTTCCTCAACATCAAGGAAAGGATCCTTCTAACATTTATAACCTCATGATTAGTGGTTAAAATAGAGAGCATCATTCACATAATCATACATTTAATACTATATTTAGGGGTACCACTTTCTTTAATTCTCAGCCTCTTCCCTCAATTTTGACTCCTTATGCCATGACATCTTCTTTGCTAACCTCTTCTACCTCCATGCCTAGTAGCTCAACTAACAGGGTAGGTTCTACATCTAGTGGGCCTCTTATAAAATACACTATCCTTAATCCTTCTACTAGTTCATTATTTACTAACCAAGGCAATCATGCTTCTAGTGCTTCTTCTTCTCAACCATTCACTAGTCCATCTTTTACTACACAGTTTTTTTGCCACTAGTGCCTCACATTCTCATAATTAATCTCAATCTCATATCAAAATTAATAGTGGTACCCAAGCCACTAATACCAACATAAATACCAATTCTAATGATTCTAATGTTCATCAAACACATCAAATTTTATTGAAAACTCTCAATTAAATTAATACCTCTAAAGCTCATAACACAAATCAAATTATGAGAATGCAAAACCACCTTTTTAATCTTTAATCTCATCCAAAATTAATGGATTAGGGCACAAATAACCAAAAATTTTCCCCTCCTCTTTGATATTCACAATTCAATATCATTCCTCAACCTCTTTTATTCAATAAAACCATCAAGCATCTACAAAATGAACCTCTCACTACAAAAATTGCTAACATTGATATACGAGGTATAACACCTATAATTTCTTATAATGGGTCAACCAATCCTACCCTTCACTTCAAAAAATTTAGAAATATTTACAAAGATTGGGTCAAGATAAACAACTTTTCCTCTACCAATCTCTTATCCAAAACCCTCATGAGTGATGCCTTGGATTGGTAAAATTAACTTAGAGCTCATTCTATTTCTAGCTTGGAGGACTTAGTAAATTATTTAGTGCAAGAATTATAAACTAATGATCTTCTTTAAAACACTTTGTCCCATTTCATTAATTATAAACACCATGAGAATGAAACTACCCAAGATTATGTTAATATATGGAAGACTTTGGCCTATTTCTTTACAAATGCTCTCTTTTTTTAATTACAATATCGAGTTCTCACTCTTTCTCTATGCACTTTAGAGGAGGATATTGACCAAGTTAAACATTAATATTTAATAATGCATCAATTCGACCCACCCTAACCTTTTATGGGTCCTCATCTCTTACTCAAGAACAAAACACACAATATCACTAATGATGGTGTCACTAATTCTTATGACATCATTCACAATGTTCAAGCTATCTTTCCTAACCCTTCTTCAAAACCAAATCCTCAATAATATACCAATACTCATTTTTATTCATAAAATAACATCAACATTAACAAACCTCCATCCCTAGATGAATTTCTTAAATGTCTACCCAAGCCTATTCCATGAGAGCTTGACCCTACTTGTCCTATGAATCCTGGTATGATCCTAAATTTTTTATTGGTTTCAAGCTAGTTGTGGTCATTTTCAAGAGACTTGTAGATATATTAATTATTTATCCATGGATTTTCTTCTTAGACCTAATTTTTATCATGATTCCATTATCTATAAGCATTAGAAATCCTATGAGATTTATTTCAAGGATTATAAATTACATGACAAAACTCAAGCCTTGAATCAAGCCAATGCTCATTTGGATATCTATAAAGGTCCTTTACCTAATCATAAAACTATTTAAGAAAACTAAGACAAGCCCACCCCTTCTACCAAAAATTTCAAAAGTCTTGTTGAACCATATTTCTTAGATAATGTTGTTAGCATGACTAATATGTGAAGGGTGGTGGCTTTCATTATTTCCCAACCTATCTAAACTCCTTCATCTAATATGTAGAGTATTATCCAAGATTCTTCTCTAACTCATTTAAATGAGTTAGGGAAAGATGAACTTATTAATTTTGAAGATCCAATTTATGATTCTCCCTTGGATAACACATCCCATACTATTTTTTCCACTCTTCCATCATCTCCGAATACTAATGATAACCAAGCTTCTATTAACACTTCTTCCAATTCTCAAAATCAACTTGAACCAATTAATTATTCATATCCACATGATTTATAACCTTGTTTTAAACCTCCTTCTTCTTACCAAGAAAAAAATCAATTTACTTTGGCTCCTCTTTTTGAGGGTTTCCTTAATCATTACACAACTTTATCTAGCAATCTTCTTATGGGTTATGATGAATGGGATTCCATTGTAGAACTCACTAATATCCCATCCAAAATCCCATTTATTGAGCTTATGAGGACTTCCCCACATCATAGAAACCATATTTTGAAGCTCTTATTCAATATGAATGTCCCTTATCCTCTCCTAGTAGGACAAGAGGTGGCTTTATCTAGATTCAAAGATAGTATTTTACAACAATGTGAAGAGATGTCTATCAACATTTATGAATCTATAGACACTTCTATTTCTTCATGATTTCCTATTGCATCTATGATTCTCAAAGAGATTTTGCTTCATGTTGATGATCTTCCCTTATTTATTAGCATCCAAATAGGTGACATCTAAGTCAAGCATGCATTGATTGATGAGGGTTCCAACACATGTGTTGCTTATCAATTTCATTAAGATCCTTAGATATTCCAAATGCAATCTCAAGTCTACATGTAACACATGTCAAGGATATGATAGAAGGAAAATGCCTCCTCTAGGTTGCATGTGGCTTCTCATCACTATCCCACATGTCACTATTCATGTGAAGGTGATGATATTTAATTTACCCCTTTCTTATAACATCTTGATTGGTAGGCCATGGAATTCATGCATGAGAGATATCACTTCTTTTTCCTACTAATGCATTAAATTCCCTCACAATGGATCCATTTAAAAGATTTAGGGTGACACCAACCCTTGAAATTTTAAATAATTCTAAGATTATGGTGTCTTCAAGGTTCTTACTCTTGAGCCTTTTCTACACATTCCATTTTATGAGTCTTAGTGTTTTAACTTTCCCATTAACTCAACCTGAGGTTATAGTGGCCATCCCAAGCTCATTAGTAACATTCCTCCTAACCTTTTAAACTCTAATGATGATGATCCTAATGATATTAACTTAAATATCAAAACTTACAATCTCTCACCTGATCTCATCTCATAATTTCTTGCTTCCTTGCAACCTTATTCTCATAAACCTCCTTGCAATGGCATTCCCATAGTCTTGAACAAGATTAGTTATTCTATTCACCATGATTCATCAGATGACAAGGTTTTCCCTACTTGTGTCATTGATCTTCACCCTTAGATTATGATGATGGCTATTCCTTAGAATATCCATTATTAGGTGGTCTTATTCAAGCTCATGATGCTAAAATTATCTATCATAATTCTTCTCTACTTGAGTCTTTTAATACATCTCATCATTTTACTTCACTTATAGTTCCTAATTTTTTCATTTCCCCTTTATCATAGGGTATAGATGGTGCTGACACCTATATTTTTTGAGGGGATATGTAGGAATATGCTCATGAATTGTGTTATGACTTAGACTTACCATTTTTTTAAGTACCTTGACCATCGTAGCTAGTTTACCCCTAAGGTTAGCATAACTCTCCTTATATCTTATGTAGATCCTAACCCTAGCTCAATAAATCCTACTATAGTTGAGCCTCTTCTAGATCCTACTATAGTTCATCCTATATCTACTCCTAATATTGCTGAGCTTATCCCTACTTTTGACTATCACTCCTTCCATTGAGCCCAGTTTCATTCCTCCCTCATCATTACCCTCCTTTGGTGATGGTTTGATTCCCTTACCTAAGATAACTCCTATACCCACCAAATGGAATGATGAGTGATCTTTGGCTTCTTCCACTCCTATTATACCTCTTTCTATGAGTGATTCTACTAAAACTAGTCACAAGTGTATCTGTTACTGCTATGGGACATATAATTATTCTTCCACTCATTATTGCAAGTTAAAATAATATATTGATACCTTTCATCCTTATTCAACATCATTAGATAAAACCATACCTCCCTCAAAGGTACTTCCTTAATATCTACCCAAGTATAGTGAGGTGTGTTGTCTATGGCATCTATGTGGTACCCATCATACTGATCATTATCACATCCTAAAACATCTTAAAGATCATCTTATAGCCATTCCTAGACCTTATACCACTCCTCCCATATGTCTTTCCAACAAGAAGGCTTCTCCTTATTCTCCCATGGTTCCACCTCCAATGGTTTCATCCCTTCTTAAGGTCCCTTCACCACCTTCTATGCCTCCACTTATGATTCCTCCACCTGTGGACCTTCCCTCACCCATGGATCCTTCTCCACCGATGATTATTGGATCTCTAGTAGATCCCACTCCCACACATTATCTTGACCATCCTTTACCCAATTTCCCTCCTCAGCATGATCCATTGAGTATTCCTACTTTTTAAGTTGAGGAGATTAGAAAAGAAGTATTTGCCTAATATTCATTAAATATTGATAAAATTTTAGTAGTAGTGTGTATCCATCTTCATAGAGACTTATACAATGTGTTGTATAATGTGTGTGTATAGGTTTACCAATATTTATGAATACATGCATGGTGATTTCACATTTATATTTTATTGGATGTGAGCTCTAATATTATTTCTATATGTTATATCATTTGACAATGTGTCAAATTTTTGCTTACCTTATATCATGATTCCTTACTTGTTATACTATATATTTATTATATTATTATTTACATTTCATATATGATTATCTTCCTTTATCATTTATTTCTCTCTCTTACTTGATTTTTTCTCGAAAATCTCTTTCTTATATCTTTATGATTGTTTTGCTTTCTTATCCCTCTTTTTCATAGATAATTTGTCATGGTGACTTGGTTATACAAACCCTATTCCCTTTGAATTTATCTCCCTTTACCATGTGATCAGTTAGCAAACAATCTATCTCATTATTACTCCTTTTACAAATACACTTTTTGGATCTCCTTTTTCCCCTATTCTTTTTTCCACAAACTAAGCATATACATGGTTAAGACTTGAGATCACATGCTAGTTCATTATCAATCCTAAGTGTCCTAGTCAATCTTTGTCTTTGGTTACTTAGCTTCCTTTAGCCTTAAACTATATCTCATTCATGTGTATCATTATCTCTCTCATGATTTGTCATTACAAATCTATATGGAGGAGGAATCTTAAAAATCCTTCAAAATAAAGTTACAATCCAAATAATTTAAACAAAAGGAAATGATATCAAAAGGAAAAATATTTTTTAAAAGTCAAATCACACTAAAATATGTGATTCAAATCACATATCCCTCTTCTAGTCAAATATAAAACTCCATAGTTAGACTCATGGTAGAGACAAGGTCCTTTGGGGTACAGTAGGCCATTAGATTATAATAGCAGAATAAAAAAAATCTTTTAGTGTTACCTACTTTTTCATGCAAGTACCCAATATTCATAATAGACTGACAGCTCTATAAGGGGTCTTGAAGAATGAAGAACATATCATAGGAAGTTAGTTCCATTTTAATTTTCCTTATACCAATCTACCTTCATGAGTTTAGCTTAGTATCATGCTTATTTGCTTACACATATTTGTGTCTATAGTGAACAAGTTTCCTTTATACATAGATGACCACTAGTCACTTAGTGTGTTCTCATGTCCTTAGTATGCCTCTTGCCTCTCAAGGTCTTCTCATAAGATTCCTAAGTCTTCATTTTTACACTTCATTTTTCACCCCTTATATCCCTTATATTTCCTCTTGAGAAATATTATTTTGTCCATTGATCACTCTCCTTGGGATTTCATTTGTGAGTTGCTTTGTAAGACCACAAATATGACCCAACCATCCTCAAAAATTACCATATTTTCCTTCTTATTACCCACATCCTTGATTCCCAATTTTTCCTATTTATTCCACCCTAGTGGAGTTATCTTCATCAATTTGTACTGTAAGATCATGGATAGGACCCGACCTTCTTCACAAATTTTTCAATACCCAGGTCACCATCCAAATTACATGTGTCAAATTTAAGATAATATTTAATTGATTATGAAGTTACACGTCATTTTTACATGCTTCCAATCTTTATTTATTATGTTTTATGCTTAATTCATTTTTATTTCACCTTTTTATCTTCTTATTTTTTGAGTGTGTAAGAATTCAACTATTTCTTGAAAAATTTTCATACTTCCTAGCTTGAATTAGTATGACCAATTTTAGACCAATATTTTACAATTCTGATTTTATTTTATACTTCCCAACATGATTTAGTATAATTTATTGACTTAATTTAATTTTTTTTAATTACCATTTTTTCCCTTTTTACATACCTTCCATTTTTTTTACTTTGTTTGTCATACTTCCTAATGTAATATTAGTATGATTTTACTTGTTTTAATTTGGTGAAAAAATATTTCACATTGATTTAAAAACAAATTCCTTTCTATAATTTTTTTTTTCCATTTCTTGGTTCTTTATACTTAGTCATTTTTTGATATTACACATTTCCCATCTTGAAATAGTGTGTAGTACATTTTCTTGAATGATTATATTTTACCAAGTCCTTTTTTCCTATTTATTTTTAACCATGCATGTGTTTTTCATAATGCTAGAAAAGAAACCACATCTCATATATTTCATATAGCATATACAAAAAGATAAATAGATGTGCTATAAATAAATATATCTTAAGAATTTACAACCTCAACCATAATGAACACACATAACCACAATAATGACAACATACACATCTAATAACAATATGCCAAAATGAACCATATATATATATATATATATATCATGAGTTTTGATACAACATATGCAACTATATACAATGTTCCAACTCTATGGTTGGGCTCCATCATATCTATTTCTTATCCTAGCCATGCTACCCCTATTGAGGCCTCAATCTGACTCCTTCAAATAATATGTTATAAAGAGTCCATTTGAGATTTCAATCCCTCTACCTATCCTTATAGGTGTGCTACCTACACTTGTGAATTTGTCAAATTAGTTTGAATCTCTATCATCTATGATACTATAGCTAGGTGTGTAACTCTCTCATGTTCTAGGGCTTGCCATGACTATAGCTCCCCTAAACCCACAATTTTTAGTGTCTACATCCTCTTTGCACTTGTATCTACCTTGTTTCCTCTCTATCTAATCTAAACCAACTTGTCTAAGCTAGGGTAAATGGTAAAATTAGATCCTCAATTGTCATGGGGTTGTATGGTTGTAGAGTCTCATCTATGACATCATGGAGTGTTCCCCTCACTAGTGACCCCCATCTCTCCTCTGCATCTACAAATTTTCACCATATGGATATTAGATCATTGTTATATTTTAGAATATCTATCTACCTCTATTTCCAAATAAAAACTTAAAGCAATAATTTAACCACCTTTTATTATTTGTTTGTGTCTTGGCCATTATAGCCTCACCATTTGCATGACTACCTAACTTAGTCTCCTTATTTATGTGGCCTCCTATTATCTCCTCTATATGTCACCTCTTTAGCTCAAACCTGACTATCATGGCTTTTGTTTGTCTTAGCTTTCAATTTAATGGTCTCTTTGTCATCTCCTCTAGCTCACCTATGGGGTCATTCAGGATGGAAATAGTCTCCACTATCTCCTACTCTTCTTGCTTCTATCAATGTTATATCCTCGATGGATGTTACTCATCTTACTACAAAGATAGTAGTGATACATCTGGTATCTTTTCATATACATCCCTATCTTCCTACTTAGCTCCTCATCATGTTTGACTAGTCCATGGTCACTCTTAATATGGCCTTAGTGTCAGCCTCACTATTTATGGCCCTAATCTTCTCCTCCCCCATGGCTCCCTCACATGCCAAGACCACTACTCAGGCATTAGTATTGATGTTTCTAGATGAGCTAGGCCCATCTACCTTGGCACTTGTGTTACTAAATTTGGCTCTCTCTACCAAAAATAATGTCTAATAACTTGTATCCTCTCTATCACTAGTGTAACTATGTCCCAACTCACCCATGTAGCTGTTATGTGTTAGTATGGATTCCACATGATTTTTTTATGTCTAACTAACTATAACATTAACACATGGGGATTGGCCCATACTACCTAGTGCTCCTTACATCTTTGCACTTGAGGTGACATATCATCAACCGCATGGGGTAACCTAACTAACTAGTACATAAGAAACCTCTCATGTATCTAAGTTATCATCAATATGATCAATCCCATGATCCTCGACCCTCTAACCATCATCTTATACATATCATGTACTAGTTGGACCTAGATGAAAGAGCTTAAGTCATATAAAAATCATTCCTACAAGATCATCCTACTCAAGGATACCATGAATAGTGGTACCTTGGCATTTGACTTATGATATAGCCCCTGCTATGTCATAAGGTCTATCACAGCCTTTTAGATGTCTATAATATGTGATGTATAGACATAAAACATGATAATTATCCTACCTAGTAATATAATCTCTAGGCTTATAGCCAATATGGCTAAGGCTCTCCTCTCCTCTAAGCTATCTAGTATCTCTATGGTTACATGCTCTCATACTATAGGCATCCCTAAGAGGGCATGTAATCCTCTAGCTTGATATCCACCTCTACTATATCCTAATCCTCCTCTCATATGAAGCTATTGTTCAATCACTACTAGCAACTAAGGAACATGACTAATAAGTCAACATTGAGGGGGATCTGACACATATAAGCTATCCTACCTAGACCTATGGATCCTAGTCTAGCCCTATCTATATCTAAAAAACTATCTAAAAAATTTGGTAACCATGCTACATCCATAAGTCTCGAAAATCTCTATCATCCATGCACCTAAGAAACAACAAAGGATGAATTAGTTCCTTCATGTCATGTATAGTCGTAATACATTCTTTTTACATTTTTAAATAAAAAATAAGCCTAAATTACTTTATTTTATTCTATTTAGCCTAATTTTAGCCTACTTGGTCCTTCTTGACCTTACTTAATCATTTTGGGCCATTCTATCCCTCTTTTAGCCTTTTGCATGATTTTTGATATCATTCAACCTCTTTGGTCAAACTAGTTTGACCAAAATTTTCCTATCTTTTCACCTAATTGACTCACAAATCTAAGTCGACCCCCTTTTTTCCCTTCCTTAGTGTTGAGTTTCCATTATGGACCTTTCATACCACCTAACAAATATGAACTAGGCCTTCAACTTGTAGAATGTACAAGATCAACCCATACCTATTGGGTTGACACTGTGGATTTTGCTCATTCCTAGCCTATTGGGTTAATTGGGTCAACCCAATGCTTTTTTCCTATTGACCCCTTACATTTTATTGAAAAATTACTATTTTATTGATTTCTTCCTAAACCCTCTAAACCCATTTTTTATCTTCCTATTTTCTACCGCTAAAATCTAATTTTGTTCCATTTTGACATCTAAATATGATTAAAATTCAATTTTACTAAAAACACACTTAATTCAATGTAAATTTCAAAAATTAGTTTGAGATTCTTAGTTGCATACCTGTAGTGCACCTACTGCCACCTCTGGAGCCTTTCCCTATCTATCCTATCATCTCCTTTCCATATTAGCTTGTTTTATCTCTAGATCTCTCTTTTCTCTCCTCTCAAAAATAAAAATAACAAATGAATTATCACTTTCCCTATTTAAACACTTTTACCAATTCAAAATCTTTTAATTATTGTCCTACAAATTATTTGTTTTGCCTATATCTTTATTTTTACTCATCCATTTTACAAACCATAAAATGTGTTGGATTCATGATGTCATAGAAATTATTTTCCATTATCATATGCCTATAATCTAAAAAAATCAAATTTTGGCCATTTTTTGCACTAACTTCTATAGGTTCATCTAGTATTCTCTATATTGGACACCTTCACATCTCTTACAATCTACTTCTTTATCAATAGAACTAAACTAAGTTAAAGGTATGTGTTTTCAATTAAATCCTTTCATTTATCTTATTTGATGCTTACTTCACTTTGCTTAGCATCAACATTATGTGTTATCATTTTTATTTCTCAAAGCACCATCCCATGTTGCACTCACATGACACATGATGAGCTTAGAGTGGAGCATATATATACACATAATATTTTAAAATTTTTATTGATTAATAACTCTTTGTATCTTGAAATACAATTTCAAGTCTCAATCTCTCTAAGTTCATGCCTTAAGGGATGGATCAAGAAAGGGGTGGGTAGATCATCAGTTCTTCATAAGATTGTTTCCCCTTTTGCCACTTTTCAATCTTATCTCCTAAAAACATTTACCTTAAGCTTATTCTTCTCAATCCTACATATTCTAGTCATTTTTCTCTTTCTATCCTTCATTTCTTACCGTAACTCCCTTTTAGTCAGTCAACTATACTAGGTTGACTAGGTTGACCCAGTATAGCTTAGGGGTATTTTTTACTTTCTTAGCTTGTTATCCTTTCGATCAACCTAGCTCAAACCTAGTAAATTATCCCCAAAATCACATTGAGTCGATTGGGTTAACCTTGTACAACTAACATTTTTGGGAGGGTTTATGGCAAGTTCCACCTATATATACATGTTCATTTCCCACCATTTCATAAGAAAAGAATTAATAGAGAAGAAGTGAGAACAAACATATGTTTATTAACCATTATACTTGAGGAATGAAGCTTAGGGTTACATAATTTCTTTGGAGATACAAATCTTATCTTGTGAAGAATTATTTTAGGTGCTTAGATAGGTTGTGTAACATAGAGATGATTTATCTTCATTATCCTTACATACCACAAAAACCTATTGTGAAGCACCTTGGCCAAGGGAAAGATTGAGGTTTAAAAGGTACATCTTCAAAGGTAAGTATTCCTAACTTTATTTCTCCTTTGTAAGAGTAGATAGATAATGCACTTTTATTCTTCTCCCATATATTAGGATTCTGTATACATTGATGTGAGTATGTCTTCTAATACATGTTTATTTTAGTTTGTTTTATTATTTATAACCCCCACTTTGTGCCACAAGATTTGGTGTGCACTAGATTAGATATAATTTCTTGTTATTATAATAAGTGAATAATTTAAACCTTAGGAATCCATTAGGTTTTTTGTGTAATTTTGTTAGAATATAGGATTTGTAACCCTTCCTAGCATGATATTTTGTGATAACTGATCCCCTAATTAGGTCTAGTGGATCCCCATAGTGGTCATTCTCCCAATTAACAAGTGTATCCCCAATTAAAAGTGTAGATATGCTCTATATTCTTCGATATAGGATTTATTTATATACATGATGCATTTATGATTTCATATACTCTTTATCTTTTTTCTAAATTTGAAAATGCCCATAATGATGATATAGTTTGGTAAAATAATCAACACCATGTAATTCATATAGAAAATCATAAATTACTATGCTCCGCTCACCCCATACCATATAGAGTAGAGCAATATATAGATAGGGTCGATTCCCTTCCATATATTATCTACAACCTTGACTCATAATCAAGCTATCTATATATATATATATTCCGTATGTATATCGACAGGGGGTGGGGATTGGATAAATATATAGGCTGGCGCCCTATCTATCTATATGGGATAGATAGAGTGGGCTTTGGGGATTGGATCTATATATCCTCCAAGTGTCATCCTTATTACACACCATGACCATTAGGAATGAATATTCACTTTGGCTATGTATGATAATGCATGCCTCCAACATCTCATGTACCATTTTTTTAATTTCACTCTTATAGGTATATGGATACCTATATGGTCTAATGTTTGGTGTTGTACTACCTTGAATAAATATTATGTCATGATTATGTTTTATTCTTGGTGTCAATCCTTTTTGATTGGTGCTAAAAACAACTTGGAGTTCATTAAGATTCATTTATAAATCAAGATGTGTAGACACATTTTTTGGTTTAGCTTATATGGAAAAAACATGCTACAAATCCTTCAATCCAATTTTAAATAACATCATTCATCTGATGTGTAATGAGACTGGTTCATATTCACATACAGTTAACACATAAATAATTGAGAGAAAGAACATAGAAATAATACTATATTTATCACACTGTAAATATTTCATCTATTACATATTCATTTAGGACATTAAATATTTATAGGAAATTCATTCCTATAATCATAGAGATCATCTCTAATTCCATATCTCAAGTATATCCCTATGAATACACAATCTAAAAAATAAACTATATTCTTAATATTGTTGTAACAATATTATGACAACTAAATATATTCTACCCAAATATATTTAACAGTGAATTATTACTTTTGTAATTATTTACACAAATTAATGTGAGGACTAATCACTTCCTAACATTCCCCCCTTAGGCCTTACAAGGTAATTTTTGTTTTAGAGGACTTAATGAAATTAAAGAAGGAACACATCAACTTCTTATCAACCATTTAACGTCAATAATGCATCAATCGAATCAGTGTGAGAACTTCAAACAAGAACATCTACCATCAACCATTCACTAAGTTAACTACATCAAATTATATAGTGTGGGAACTTACCAGTAGGAACCATCTATTCAAATTTCACTCTTGCATATCCAATAACTTGATTGAATAAAATCATATGCCAATGCATATTTTTAGGTCTACATACTACTATCTAAATATTACTACACATGGCCACTACTATGTGAAGAATGCATCCTGCATTTATTTCATGTGAATGGAATATACATTTCACTTGCTGATCTTCTTCATATATAAGTATGGAAGTCATATGATCTCTACATTTAGCTTCCATACTATACATCTATTTCCACAATCCATACTTTTCTCTAATCTAGTTGGGGTAAATAGGAAATACACCTCTTATTTATCATACATACAAATAAGTGTTGAAAATAAAAATATATATATGAGCCACTATAGTAGAAGTGCCCCTTCATTAGTGGCTAATGAGAGGCATAGAAATCCTCCATCCTCCAGTGTCCTGCAACCTCTAATAAGTTGTTTTTTAGTAAATATGTTGATGAAGTTCTGATGCATAATGTTTTTGAGGAAAAATACCCCCCATAATTTAAACATCATGTGAAAGTGACAATGTGTCCTTATACATTTGAACATTTTTTTATTATAATTTTGACTCTCTAAAAATACTCTAACATTTTAAATTTTTTTGAAGACCAAATATTGAATTATTGACTCACTAAAATAGACTATCAAAATACTACTAAAAACATTATCTTGACTACTTAATATACCAAGACCTATCAATTGGAAAGTAATAATTTATTACTTTCTAATATAAAATAAATGTAACCTATGACTATTTGAAAATTTTAATAACTTTTGATACTGACACATAAAATAATTTTTGACTTTTATAAACCTATATGCTACTTATTCATATCTACAACAAATTTATTTGAGTTTAAAAAACCTAAAATGACTGAGAATAATAAACAAACTCATTAATCCTAATAAAGGACTTAATGAAACTAGATATTGAAAAAATAAAAAAACTTGAAACTAAACCTATATTATATTGAAAGATATTAAATATAATCTAAATAAGACAAGACTTTTCAAAACTATTAGGTGTGTCTTCCTTCCTATATTAGTACAATCCAATATTATTTAAAAAATCATAGCCTAGAGAAAATAAATCACTCATCTCTAGATCAAGTTTTGAGTGCATTACCAGTTGGTAGATATGATCATGCACATTTGGTATATATATTTAGTTTGGAGACTATTATGTGGAGAAGATTCTATAGTTTATGCTTGTGGATAACTCATCATCACCAAATTCAAGCATGGAGTCTTTGATCTTGAGAAGAATGAGTTACATCTATCATTGGGAATTTTTATAGCCAAGTTGAATAACTAGAAACATGGTAAATATGATGAGTATTGAGTGATGGATTAATTCAAAACTCACAAGATCATATAAAAGATGTGAGATACCTATATACAGACATAAGAAATACTATGCACATTAGATTATAGTGAGGTGTGTAGAGATTGGCAACTTGATGGAATAGAATTTGGTGGGTCATAAGTATTTTTCTTACAACTATATGGGCCAATAATTATCACTTGCACATGAATTGTATATTTGAGACATCTAAGGGGAAGATGATTCTATTTGAGTGAAATTTACTATGCAATATTATAATTAGGACATGCACGGAGAATATATGTATGGTGGTGGAAGCCAAAAAGAATGTAGGTGACATATAAATGCTAATCTTTAATCTCATTGTTAGCTAGGCAAAATTTATGATGAATACAAAGTCAAGACAAATAGATCACAATAAATATAACTCTATGCAACTAAGTTGAGAAAAGTGGGGACATGCAACAACCTTAAATCCTATGCAATAATATTAATTTTTAAAAACTATAGGACTAATTTGATCAATATATAGGACAAAAAATACTTATAGTTATCCTTATGAAAAATACTATTATTCTATTAAGAATAGGACCAATAACCACACTCTAATACCAAATAATGAAACTGGTTCAGATCTACATACAATTAACATAGAAATAATGGAAAGAAAGAACACATAAATAAAAATATATTTCTCACACTATAAATATTTCCTATATTACATATTCATTCAGGATATTACATCTTTATAGGAAAGTTATTCTTATAATCATGGAGATCATCTCTCCATCAATATATCAACTATATCCCTATGAATACACAATCTAACAAATAACCTATATTCATAATATTTTTGTAACAATGTACATCAACCAAATATATTCTATTCAAATATATTTAATAGTGAATTATTAATTTCATAATTATTCACATAAATTAATGTGAGAACTAATCATTTCCTAATAATGTAAACTAACCAATTATGGAAAATTCCACCATAATCCATGTTGTTCGAATATCCTACCTTCAAAATGAAATCACATGAACAATTCCTATAAATTCATCTCTAATGTGCCCAAATTTTTGAGCCATTATACTAAAAATCAATGTTATCCCTACCCATAAGAATAAAAAAATGATAATATATCATTTACTCTCCCATAAAAAGCTTAATATTATGAAAATTTCCCAAAAAATTGAATCTACCATGATCTAAAATCACGATCTAAAATTTTAGAGTCAGGTAAATAAACTAGTTAAAATAAGTAGCCAACTTACTATTGATGAAGTTGTATGTAATTTTTGAGTCAATAAACATTTACACATTCTATTTATTGAGTAAACCTACCACATTAATATTTTTATGAGTACTAATTCCCAAAAGTACATGAAAAGAGATATTAGGGTGTGAACCTTCAAATTCCTCCTCTAGCTCTTCCATACCCTCACTTGATGCCTCATCATCATCTTCATCTTTATTGGTGCCTTCAATTTAGAATAATTTATTTTCAACACATTTATGTACTTTTCTTCACCTTCTATCATAGACAAAACACAACACTTTTACATGCTTTTCATTAATTTGTTGAGGGGTTAATCTTGTAAGATGAGGAAATGATGTGTTATGGAATTCCATTCATGGATATTAGAAATATTCCTTAATTTAATCAGATATTTTTCCTCTACCTTTCATACTAATGGTATGGATTTAGATACTAAATTTGGATTAAACATGAAAAACTCAAGTTGGATGCTACTCTTGATCTCACATAAGAAAAACATAGTCATCTTGTCCTCATTGATGTCATCCACACATAAGGATAAACTATAGAATTACTAAATATAATCATCAACATTCCATATTATTCATAAATTTGATGACTAATTAAATTAATTTTTTGAGACATTATTGTAATAGTTCATATGCAGCTCTGTAGTAAATATTTCCTAGGTAACAAGAAGGCCCTTATTTTTATTTTGAGAACACAACCACCCATACTAAAAGAAATTCTTAGGTTCTGGATACAAAGATGTTATGACCACATTTTTCACACATAGGGTTTTATGTACATAAAATAAATTGATTGATCGAAGTGAGTGGATCCTTTGCGTAATTCCACATTTTTCATCATGTGCTTCAAACTAGTATTAGAGTTATGATTATTCTGATTGGGAGAACCTAAATGGAGTGATGGAGGATTAATTTGATGAATTTGAGATGAAAGTGTGGTCAAATTATCATTTATAGTTTCCAAATGATTATTCACAACATCAATGTCTCCTTTGACCCTAGTATTGTCCCCTCATGTAGTATTCACATTGATTTGTATATCTAAATGAATTTGATGAACCACCTTAGAAACCAAAGGATATGAAATTATGGACTCCATGCCATCCTTTTGAATATTTTTTAGAGTATCTTTCACTTTCCCATAGTCTTTAGTGTTAGTACCAACCATGAAAAATTGCTATAATGGAGGGTGGTTTTTGGCCTGAAAAAAGTGTATTAGCATTTTATATAATTGTGATAATCTCATTAAGATTAATCCAATGACTACTAATTTTCATCAAATTTTTTTTATAGACTTAAAAAAAAGACTTTTAATAATACTATGGTGATACAAAAATTAAATTCACAAGTTATGTTTTTTCTATCCTTCAGCTCTTAGGAAAAATGCAATAATAGATCCAAAAAAATATCAAAAACCTTACCCAAATCAATACTCTTATACCACTTTTAATGAAATTACTTAGATGTTTTTCAATAATGGAATAATATATCACATAATTAAGAGTAAAATAATCACATCCACAACCATAATTTATGAAAGAGCACATTAATACTTAATAAATATGACTAAGCCACTTAAAGGGGGTAACCTCCACAATAATGCAATAAGAGAAGAATTATCAATATGATGATCAAAGACTAACAAATACCTCCTATATATACTCTACTTAGACATGGTTATTTTTTAGGCTAACCTTAATAAGGACATAGATAAATGTGATAAGATAATATGAAAGGTATGTAACCTAAAATTCATACCACACATATCCCTAGATACTCTATAGGCTAAGGTCATGGTTGGTATTTAAATACATATGACAAGTTAGAGGAATTATTTATTGTGCACTTAATCTAGAATAAGGTACCCAAAGTTACATATGAACGATTACCATCATTACATTAGGGAAACTTAGATCCATCACTAAATATTATAGTTTAAGACGTACACAATAGTTAATTTATAAAATAACATATTTGGAGACTTAATACATATTTTTCATGGGTCTCATTTTAATATTAAATAAAATTTATTTCAAAAAATGTCTAAGTCATTCCATATTCTCTGTTATGAGACTATTGCATTACATAAGAAATTAGAACTCATGAAAAAATATAAAGGTAGATTTTGATATTGACTTGCTATAACCAGAGTCATCTAACTTCATCTAGGAACCATATTTACCTTTCCCAAAATTAAATCTTTCATATAATCTATATGTTAAATTAATAAACAAAGCAAAATTATAATTTTCATATCATCTCTTATACTCACTAAAGTACCTTATGGAAACAATTAACATATACAGTTTGATTAATTTAGAGATAGTTCTCATGACATTATTTAGACATTATTGGATAGGATAATGATTACAATTTCTCCTAATCACTATCTTCAATGACATTGATTGTAAAAAATTAAAATATACCTTATTGTAACTATCAATGCATTAATGGTCATCGATACAATGATTTTTGTGCACTTAGAGGCTAGATTGAGGAGTATGTTGATAAGGGTATTATTAAGTTTACTCATAAAAAATCCATATTTACTTATATTTATTATAATAGATAGTATTATACTATGAATAATTTATCCTAGGGCATTCCTATTTAGGAACCAATGGTCACTCATTATATGGCTATAAATACATCTAGAGAACAACGTTAAGATAGATCCATTATTTCACCAATTTAACAACAATGGAATATAGTATAGAAAGCTAAGAAAACTTATATAAGTGTGGAAATATAGCAAAATAAGAATAAATTGAAAATGATAGTATGACAATAGATAATTATTTTATGACAAAGTTTACACATTCCTAAAATAGTTATTCAGAACATGATAGTTATACAACCATAATATAATGATTAAGACAAGCCCAATGATTAGTATGGTTCATAGTTTTTATTCCATATAGGTTGGTTATATTATTATGTAAGTTAGAGATAGTTATTCAAATCATGCTTAGTTACACATCACAATCATAAAATTCTATTTTTTCAAAATATTCAATAACATAAAACACACATTTCAAAGTACAATGTGCAAAGTACATAAGATCATAAAAAATTAAAATAGTAAAGCCACTTATATATATATATATATATTCTCTAATAACATGACATAAAATAAAAGATTATACAAAATATCACTCAATAATTAGATATATTCCACATGATCCTTCACATCCATATAAATATCCTCTATCTATACTAAAAATGAATACCTAGAAGTGAAAGACCTAGGATCACCTCATGTCCTTGATATTAACCGATCCCTTTACTCTTATTCCTCATATACATCTATTTTATTATTTATATTTGTGTGACCTCTCTATAAATTAACATAAAATTCTAGTAATCAAGGACTTAGGACATAAGCTAGATCATGTGGGGGAATATGTAACGTCACCACCTATAATATAAAATCATCTCCTTTTCTAATTATTTGAATATATGTAATAATATCAATTATAACTCGATCAAATAATAGAGTATGTACCTTAAAAATTAATGTTCCTTGATCGATATGATTGCCCTCTAATGCATCATTTAGAACATGTCAAGTCAAGTATTACAATGTTAAATGAATCATAATAATCCAATATTAATATTCACCTATGTAAATGTAAGTAGGTAAAACATTAGATATCATTTAAAAATATAAAAACAAAATTACACTAATGTATATGATATTTATGGATTATATATCAACTTGATCTTGTCCACTTGGAAATCTTAGACCTTAGATGTTCCTCTTAGTTCTAAAATTTTCATACTTTTATAAGTCTCATAACTACTCTATCTTGTGCCTCTTGTCCTATCTCTTTGTCTTACTAGTCTTATTTTGATGACCTAGACCTTTTAACTTGCTTCAAACTCTTAAAAATAGCTTATCTTCACCTCTAAAAATTCTAATTCTATACCTACTTTACTATTCCCTAGACACTAACATCCCAAACAAACACCTATGTTGATGCAGGTGTCCTAATCTGATGTAATTGTCTAATACCTAAAGTCATATAATTCTCAAATTAAATGTATCCTAATTAGGTCTAAGTGATTTAATGTGAATTATTTCTCCAAATGAATTGATATAAATACAAGATCAACCCTCATTCATTTTTCAACTAGCATACACCTAGAAAAGAAGTAAGGAAACTTATCAAAGCATTTAATAAAGTAATAGATATAGTAAAGCTTCCTTATTTTATCTTATTTTCAAATTAGTTATAGGAATAACACACACAAAGGTCTGAGTATTGAAGGATATGACCAAGAACTATGTTTGCCAAGTTACAAAATAGGTCACTATTGTACTTGATTTGTACACATTACATGATCCACACACAAGCCAATGTGTACAGGAAAATTACATCAATCAGAGGCCCTCTTTAGATTATTATATATGTAGATATCACTAATTTATTAAGGGGTCTTTGGGTTCATCTCAACACCATGTGAATACTAAACCATTTTTTCCAAAGTTACTATGAAGATAGAAAACAAGGGTTTTACAATTTCATAAGGAAAAAATAATCATTGACCTAGATTTAGATGTACAAGAGTGAAGGTAAAGATAAACCTAGAAGCATCTAGGTGGTTATATCCTTTTTCAATAGATATTCCATATAGGACACTTGCATCAAGTTTAGATAGTAACATCGACATAACCATCTAAGGATGATCTTAGTGTCTGTAGCTCTGAAGGCACTCAATCTAGAATTTGGTGACTATTCTTAAATCATATTCTAATCTACTTCATACTTATTCTAGATCAAAAATTATTTTAGCATAAAAAACAACTAAGCACATTATTTTTTTGTCATTTTCATATCTAACATAGTTATAATTACTATATTTAGCCTATCTCAGTTTAATAAATTCAGCATATGTTATTTATGAGTTTAACATCTAATTGTCTTGATATAGAGATAGTTTATCACTCTTATGCCTTAGGCTATCTCTATCCTCTTTAACCCTAGATAAACCTAATAGGTATTTTTAGGCCTAAACATTTGGTGAACCCATCCCTTATTATTGAGCCAAAACCCTAGTTTTCATGTAGGGTTTTATCCTTATTAAAACAAATTTCATTTCATATTTCTATATTTATTATTTATATCTAATTTTATCTCTCCTACTTATATGAGAATAATTTATTAATTATTAGTTGCATTATTGATTTGTCCCTAGTGGTTATGTGATTCATAATTTTTTTAAAATTTAAAATCCTTATGGAGTCATTAATAAGAGTCCATTCAAGGAAGCCTAATTATTTTTAGCATTTATTTAATGTGATTAATGATCAATGTATTACATATGAATATATTATATAATATCAAAAATAAGATAAATCCCCTTTTGATCACAAATATGATAATGAAATAACCAATCATGTAAATGAAAATATAAATGACCAAACTAGTGATCATGACACTTTTAATTTTGGTTATTTTTTTCACTTGGATTTGGCCCTTTGACGAGATGTCTAAGCTCTCCTCATTCAATTAGCACAATTAGAAACACCTCTAAGATATGGGTAGCCTAAGAATGAAGTGAATCTATACATAGGGATAGATCCCTTGATGTACCACTTGTACATCACTATTACACCTATTATTGTATGGGAAAAGGGAGTGAAAACTAAAAGTAAACTATCCTAAAGGAGCTGATACACAAAATTAGTTTATGACCACCAACTAGTTACATGTTACACATCAGAACAAGGGACTAACAAGACATACACTTCTCCAATTTGAGTCATCTCACATCAGTGTTTCATTATGAGGTTATGGTGAATATTTAGGCTAGGAGGACTAGATAAGAACTCTAGAATGACACTATTTAATAAGATAAATCACTAAACCTTGAAACATCCTAGAACACTTCACATGACATACAAGAAGAAGCTACAAATAGGTGAGAGAATGAGACAACAATGCCAAGGAAACCATAGTCATTATTAATCAAGATCAATCATTCAAGTAAACACACTATGAATAGTCATATAAGAGGTAAAATTTAGTAGTCTTTATTGATCTAATGTTATGAAAATGAGTAGTGCTTCCCCATACTAAAGTGGAGAATAGTTTACAAAAGGCCAAAATGGATAGTTCTTATATAACCTGAGAGAGAGAGGAGAAGAAAGAAGTCCAAAGGTCACAAGGACACTTGTAAAGCTGATAAAATGAATTACTTTTGCATGAGAATGGAATGTGAAATTTATCATATAAATTTAGGAAGCAAAAGTGTCACATCAATTCATGAAAATCTTGAAATATGTAATTAAACTCCCTTTAATGCTTCAAAAAATTGCCTTCATGATTTAGATCTATTTGAATGTCCCAAAACTGATTAAGGATATTTTGATAGTGAACCATCACTACATGTAGTCAAAGAAACTCTTCTTTTACATACCTTACACACTTGGATTCCAAAACGGCATAATTTTTCCATGAAAATTTATACAAGGTAGTGGATGACCATTGTAAATTCCCTCCATGGACTTATAGGCATTAGGTACACCTTAAAAAGACATCCTCTTGAAGTTTTCACACTTCTCACCATCTTGTTCACTATGCCAATTTCGACTAGATGAGATGAAGAAGTTGGTAAGAAAAATTAGGAGTTTTTATTAAAAATTAAATGGACATGGGGATTTATATTAATTCTCAATCTTCCTTCCAAATTTGATTTCATCTCTTAAAACCTCCTAGAACCTGCACAATACATAAAACTATCAAAAATACCTTATTTTGTACTCCATCCATACAATTCCATATAGACCAAAAGTATAGGAAGGATCCTTAGAGAGTATTATAAAATTTTAAATCACTTTCATGGTCATTCCACCACACATGGATATCTCCCCAACCTCATTTTTGTAATCAAGTCCTTATCTAAGGGTTTGCAAGGGTTTTGTATGACTTTAGGCTCTTAGGCTTTGTTCATGAAGATTTGACATTGAAATTGAAAATAAATTTCATAAGAATGAAGCTCAAGACCCATTTAAACTTCCCCAATCTCCATATATCCTCATGCATAACCCCCAAGAATATGTGAGCATCTAAAGTTGCTTATTCGAGTCATTCCTTTGCTTTGCATAGGCCAAATGTTGCCTTTGAGCCAAAATATGAATTCCTTGTTCCTCCTCTGCATCCCAATTTATTATAAAAATATTTAGTGAACCCAAAAACATGATCCAATCCATTGGAATGATTTCCTAAGGTTAGAAATGAAAGTGACCTATCATTTAAAATCTGCCCTAACGATGCCTCATAAGCATGTCTACACTTTTGAAGGTTTAAACCTCACTATTAGGTTTAATATTTATGTGAGATGTATTATATGTTTCCTAATATGTGTTTAAAATCCATATACCTCTATACAAGCTCTAATAAACTTATATCTCATCCTTTTATCCTCAATCCCCAAGGCTATATGGTTTATAACCTAGGGAAGTACCCTCTATCTGAGACAAATTAGAGGGTACCTCCCATATTTAATTAAGAAAAATATATGTTAAAAATTATTATATAAGTTACAAGGATGTCCTACACAAAAAATCATCCCTTTTTAATATGATTAGGCCATCCAAAAGCATAAAAGACCAAAAATAGACTGCTAAGCAAAGACTGTGTGTAGGATTTTCATATGGACTATGTTCATGCATCATCAAAGGTCTCTATCTATTTGTTATAATATCATGAGTGTATTTTTAGAATTTTTCCAACATGATGATAACATTAATAATGTTTTTCAACTCTTATGACCCATGTTTACACCTCAAAACATATCCTTACTTGGTTAGGCTTGACTAGTAAGTTAACCTTGTCTGTACGCTTCCCCTACTTGTAGGTGAAAATCAAAATTTTGGAGATACTTAAATTGATATTGGGTCCCATTTAAATACTTAATTCCATAAAATATTTATTTTATTCACTTATAAAATGCATTTTCTAGGCCAATGACCTAGAATAATCACCACTTGGGTCGCTATCAATTGTAGTTAATTATAACTATGTATGGTAGAGCAGGGGTTTTATGAATAAGACCTCACATTATAACCTATAAAACATGGATTATCATAAATTTTATGTCTTTTGGATTCATCCTCTATATATAAAAATTAGAATCCCTATGCTCAATATCCTACTATGGATGATGTGAAGGTAATCAATTAATTTATAGGTCAACTTCTTAGGAGAGAGAGAAACCTATAGGTGTATATTGGACCTTGAAACACCATCAATAAAATATTATTGATGATATTAATGTTCATTAGTATACCATTAAATAAATAAGTCTCTTTAAAACATCAGAGTATGCTTTGGTATTGCAACATTGGGTGAAAATATTTGTTATAGCTCATGCTTGTAGATGATATTGAGTGAGTCTATTGCATAAAAATATAGCTTTAAGCTTTCCAATAACCAATTTCAATTGATCACCTACCCTCAAAACTTTGTATAACTCTTTTCCTATGTAGGGGATATAAGGAAAGGTAATTTGGATGCATCAAAATATTTGATAACCTTGTTATATGATCTTGGGAAAAGGCTCAGGTAATCTATTATGTGTTTTTAGAGACTTTATCCATGAATATAGTCATTGCACCTTTGATCATAGTTATTTACCTCATATACCAATATATCACTCCAAATATGTCTAATATGTTTCCTACACACATTGGGACTTAAAATAGGGTTCCATTTTGTGCTCCAACACCTCCATATGACATCTCTAATTCTCTATTATTACCACCTATAGGTGAATATTTCATATATAGGTAGTAAGTACAAATTAAAATAGTCTACAAGGTGTGTGATATTGTGATAAAATTTATGCCATTACAAGGTTTTAAAATGAATGCCTATAAATTTAAAATATTTAACCACTTAAAAAAACTCCATCTCATCATGACATCATCAAGGAGACTCTTATAGATGAAGATTGAGTTATATGTAGGCAAATAGTGAGTTGGAACCATGTATGGTGTGTGGGCTTTAAAAAACCATTGTAACTCATTCCAATGTTAACATGGATCCACTAAAATTTTTTAATCTTTAGATCAAGTCAAGAAATCCTGATTTCAATGTGATTTTACTTTTCAAATACCTATAGGTGCACACTATGAGTTGCATTAGACAGGCTGTGCGTAGAAGGTTCATATGTTCAAGGAATTTGCTTGAATAGTGTATCAATATCATTTAAATGGAATTAATATGAAACATCAAGATGGTTTAAAGCCTAATAAAATTATTCACACCTTATTTCCAATGTTGAACCCTTTTATAGGCACCTAGCTGACTAGTATGACAGTCATATAACATATTGACTGTATGGTGCTTGTGACTGCAACCTCATGAATAATCACTTAGAGAATGAACCTAAAATGGAAGGAAAAAACATTTAAATAATGAATACATACTATCACAATCATTTAACACCATGAATAAGACATGAAGACATTGGAAGTGGTGGAAACCTACCTACTACATAGAATGGGACAGGTCTATAAACCTAAGGTGATTGGTTCTTCAAATCAACTCCAAACTTGAAAAAAAGGATGGGGAAAATGTGAGAGGAGATTAAAAGACCTATTAAATCAATTAAAATATCTATATTATACTAACTTGTTCAAATTAAGGCTAAATCTATAGGGTACATAGATTAACAAGCAAATTAGATAGTCTAACTTCCTAGGAATGGTTCATAAAACAAAGACCACCATTCCTCTAAAACCAAACATAAAATGAAACATGACTGAGTTTATAAGAAACACCTAGGATAATTTTTATTTAAACCTCTCCTGTTGATCATACCAAGTACAAACCTAAGGGCTATTCTTTCTTGCCAAGCCTAGTGAAAGAAGAGACAAGTGGTTTTATTCATTTATTAGAACTTATGATCAAATTAATCACTATTAAAAGTGTTTGGAAGACCAATAGACACTATTGAAGTGTCCTAAATTTTAGGATGTTGTATAATTATGTTCACCTCATTAAATTCTCATTTTTTCAAGAAAACTACCCCTTTTTATGAAAAACCTGCCACTTTTTAATTATAAATAGTTACTTGAGGTATATGAGGACACATGGGGCATGAAATCATCCCTTTAAACCTTAAAATTTACCAAGTAAGCCATACAAGTAATTTAATTCTCTATTTTAACCCCCAAATTGACCAAAAAAGACATAAATATTGAAAATGACCAAGACTAAGGCTAATGTGACATGAAATAACATCACAAGGTGTATTATAAGTCATTTCATGTCACATTAGCCTTGGTATTGGTCATTTTCAACATTTATTTCTTTTTGGGTCATTTTGGTGGTCAAAATAGAGAATTTAATGACTTTTTATTGCCTACTTGGGAAATGTTAAGGTTTCAAGTGATGATGTCACACCCCATGTGTAATCATTTACCTTAAGTAACTATTTATAGCTAAAAAGTGACAAGTTTTTTAGGAAAAAAGGTAAAATTATTGGGAAAAATGAGAATTTAATGAGGTGTATAGAATTATAAAGCCTCTTTTAGATGAGGACACTTCATTAGTTTCTCTTGGTCTTCCACACACTTGTTCTAATGATTATTTTGATCAGAATTTCAAAGAAATGAAGAAAAACACTTCTCTCTCCTTACACTAGGCTTGGTAAAAAAGAATGCCACCCAGGTTTGTAATTGGTATGGTTATTAGGAGAGGTTTCAAGAAAAATGCTCTTCAGGGTGTCTTATACATTCAATCGTCTTCCATTTGATGTTTGGTTGTAGAGGAATGGTGGTTTGTGATTTATGAACCATTCCTAAGAAGTTAGACTATCTAATTTGCTTGCTAATATATGTAACCTATAGGTTTTGTCTTAGTTTTAATAATTACATACAATCTATCTACTAGGATTGATTTCAAAGGTCTTATAATCTCCTCTCACATGTTCCTCATCTTTTGTTTCATGTTTGGAGTTGATTTGAGGAACCAATCACCTCAGGTTTGCAGACTAGTCCCATTTTATGTAGCAAGCATGTTTCCACCACTTATAATGTATTTATGTCTTGGTAATGGTGTTAAATTATGGTGATGGTTTGTATTCACTCTTAATTTTTTTCTTCCATTCTAGGTTCATTATCTAAGTAATTCTCCATGAGGTTGTAGTCACAAGCACCATACAATCAATATGTTATATGACTATCATACCAGTCAACTAAGTACTTACAAAATGGTTCATCATTAGAAATGAGGTGTGAATAATTTTATTAGGATTTGAAACATCTTGATGTTTCATCTAAATTCCATTGAAAGGAGATCAATCCACTATGTAGGCATATTCCTTGAACATATGAACCTTCTACCCACTACCTATCTAATGCAACTTAGAATGTGCACCTATAGGTGTTTGAAAAGGAAAATCACATTGAAATCAATATTTATTGACTTAATATAAAGATTCAAAGTTTTATTTAATCCATGTCAACATTTTAAGGATGTATAATGGTTGTTCAAGGCCTGCACACCATACATGGTTCCAACTCAATGTTTGCCTGCATACAACTCAATCTTCATCTACAGGAGTCTCCTTGATGACATCATGATGATATGGAGTTTTATTAAGTGGTTACATATTTTAAATTTATATGAGTGTATTTGACAACTTGGTAAGGTCCTAAATTTTATCACAAGATCACACATCTTGTAGACTATCTGAACTTGCAATTATTGCCTATATATGAAATATACAGGTGGTAATAATAGAGAATCAGAGATGTCATATGGAGTTGTTGGAGTATAATATGGAACCCTATTTGAAGTCCTAATTTGTGTAGGAAAAATAGTAGACCTATTTGGAGTGCTAGTTTGGTATATGAGATAGATAACTATGATCAAAGGTGCAATGACTGTATTCATGGATTAAGTCTCTAAAAACATAGAATAAAGCACCTGAGCCATTTTAAAAGATAATATAAAAAGGTTGTAAAATATTTTGATGCATAAAAATGACCTTTCCTTATATCCCATACATAGGATAAGAGTTATACAAAATTTGGAGGGTAATTGATCACTTGAAATTGGTTATTGGAAAGCCTAAAGTTGCATTTTTATTTACTAGAATCAATCAATATCATCTATAGGCTTGAGCTATAAGAGATCCTTTCACCTAATGTTGCAATACCAAGGCATAATCTCATGTTTTTATTATCCTTATTAATTTAAAGGTATACTAATGAACATGAATATCATCAAGAATATTTTATTGATAGTTTTTCAAGGTCCAACCTACACCTACAGGTTTCTCTTTCTCCTAAGAAGTTAACCTATAGATGGACTGATTGCCTTCACATCACCCATAGTATGAGATTGAGCATAAGTATTCCAATGTTAATATATATAGGATGAATCTGAAATATATAAAATGGATCATAATCCATGTTTTATAGGTTACAAGGTGAGGTCTTATTCATAAAATCCTTGCTCTGTCATACACAATCAACTATAGTCAACTATAGATGACAATGACCCAAGTGGTGATTATTTTAGGTATTTGGCCTAGAAAATTCATGTTATATGTGACTCAAATAGATATGGGATGGTATTAATAATTTAAATATCATCCCATATCAATTTAATTATGTTTAAAAATGTGATTTGCACTTATAGGTAGGGGAAGCATACAAACAAGGTCAACTTATTAGTCAAGCCTAACTGAGTAAGGATATGTTTCAAGGTGTAAACATGGGTCATAAGAGTTGGAAAACATTGTGAATTTTATAATAATTTTATAAAAAATCTCAAAATACCCTCATGATATTATAAAAAATAGAGATAGACGTCTGAGGATGCATGAACAAAATCCATATGAAATTCTTACACACAATCTTTGCCTAGGAGTCTATTTTTGGTATTTTATGCTTTTAGAGGGTCTAATAATATGACCAGGGGATTAATATTTATGTAGGAAATCCTTTTAAATTAAATAATATTTCCAAAATCCATTTTTTTAGGAAATAGGGTAAGTAACCTCTATTTTGTCTCAGATAGAGGGTACTTCCCTAGGTTGCAAACCCTAAATTCTTGGGGATTGAGGATAAAAGGATAAATAAGAAGTTGATTAGAGATTATAGAGAGGTGTATGGAGTTAAAAAAAATATATTTGATCATGGAATACATATCATAGAAAGATGAGACCTAATATGGACGTCTAAACCTTCAAAGGTACAAACAAACTTATGGGGCATGGTTAGGCCTAGATTTCAAATGATAGGTCATTTTCATTTCTAGCCTTAGGAAAGCATTAAAATGGATTAAAGCATGATTTTTGGGTTACTATATATTTTTATAAGATATTTTAATGTAGAGGAACAATACAGAAGTCAACTTTTAGGTCAAAGGCAATATTTGGTGTATGCAAAGAAAAGGAAGGGCTCGAATAAGAAACTTTAGATTCTCACATATTCTTGGGGGTTGTGTATGAGGATATATGGAGTTTTTAAAAGTTGGAAGCGGTATTTAGATTCATTCTTGTGAATTGTTTTTTCAACTTCAATGTCAAATCTACATGAATAAAGCCTAAGAGCCTAAATCACTCAAAACCCTTGCAAACCCTTGGATAAGGACCTGATTGGGAAAATGAGGTTGGAAAGCTATCCAAGTGGGGTGGAATGATAATGAAAGTGATTTAATATTTCATAAAAATATTTTTTATCCTCCCTATACTTTTGAAA
This sequence comes from Torreya grandis, assembly GCA_037957365.1. NCBI lineage: Eukaryota > Viridiplantae > Streptophyta > Pinopsida > Cupressales > Taxaceae > Torreya > Torreya grandis. The sequence goes on along the minus strand of JARHVA010008550.1, from coordinate 288,737 downwards.
TGTACATAATTGTATGGATGGAGTATAAAATAGGGTATTTTTGATAGTTTTATGGATTGTGTAGGTTATAGGAGGTTTCAAGAGATGGAATAAACTTTGGAAGTAATATTGAGACTTTAGATAACTCCCCATGTCCATTTAATGATTCATAAAAAATCCTAAGTATTCTTACCAACTTCTTCATCTTAGCCAGTCATAACTGTCATAGTGAACAAGATGGTGAGAAGTGTGAAAACTTTAAAAGGATGTATTTTTAACATGTAAATGATGCCTATAAGTCCATGGAGGATCTTTCCAATTGTCATAAAATCCATTTTAATAATTTTAATCGAAAATTTAACCATTTTTGGAAGCCAAGTGTGCAAGGTGTATGAAAGAGGAGTTTTTTTTATTGCAAGTAGTGATGGCTCACTTCTAGAAGATTATAGATGACTAGGAATGAAAACAATGCATGGAAAACCATTTATAAGACCATTTCCTCTTACTATAATAATTATACCTATCCATAATTAGATTTAGGGAGTTTAAATAGGGATAAATCATGAAGGTAGTTTTTTGAGTTAACAAAGGGAATTCCATGCCACATTTCAAGAGTTTCATGACTTGGGGTGACACTTATGCTTCTTGAATATGCATGATAAATTTTAGTTTCTCTTATCATGCACAAGTAACTCATTTTATCATATTAAAAAGTTTACTTGTGACCTTTGGAATTCTTTCTTCTCCTCTCTCTCTCTCAAGTTCTATAAGAACTAGCCATTTTGGCCTTTTGTAAACTATGCTCCACCTAAGTATGGTGAATCCCTACTCATTTTAATATCATTAGATCAATAAAGAAAAATAAATTTTACCTCTTATATGAAAATTCATAGTGTGTTTACTTGAGTTATGGATCTTGCTTAGTGATGATTATGGTTTCCTTAGCATTATTGTCTTATTCTCTCACCTATTTGGAGCTTCTTCTGGTAGGTTATGTGAAGTGTTCTAGGAAGTGTCAAGGTTGAGTGAGCTAGAATATTAAATAGTGTAATTATAAACATCTTATCTATTCATTATAGCTTAAACATTCACCATAACCTAGTAATGAAACACTGATGTGAGAAGATTCAAACTGGAGAAGTGTATGTCTAGTTAGTCCTTTGTTCTCATGTGTAACATGCAATTGGTTGGTATTCATCAACTAATTTTGTGTATCAAATCCTTTAGGATATTTTAATTTCATTTTTCTCTCCCTTTTCCCTTACAAGCATAGGTTTAGTAGTGATCTACAAGTGGTATATCAAGAGAGCTAGCCCTATCTATAGATTCACCTCATTCTTAGGCTACCTATAGCGTAGAGGTGTTTCAATTGTGCCACTTGGAAGAGAATATCTGAGACATCTCCTCAAAGGGTGAAAATACAAGTGACAATAGTTATGAGTGTGATGATATCCCTATTATCTAGGACACTTATCATATTTCTCTACTTTTTGATGATGAATGGTTTCAAGAGTTAACAATGATGCATTTTAAGCCCTTAAAAATTATGATACAATAGACATGAATATTTGTAGCATTGATCATGTTTAAAATCAAAATATTTCATGCATATATTATTTAGTTACTTCAAAAAGTGAATGTGATTCTTTCCTTTCTATTGATGTAAATTTTTAAAAACTTGAATTTTCCTCCTCTATCTCTCATGATGTAAATATTGATGAAATAAAGTTTGTGCCTTCTTATCCAAGTAATACTCACATTGAAAATTTTATTCCTTATTTGGACAATTCAAATGAAAATAATAAAAAAAAATCTCCCCCTCTAATTTTTGGTGAGTAAAATTCATGCCCTGTGTATCCCATCATCTTGATTGGATAAAAACTTGAGAGTGCATATGAAAATAATAAATAAATTACAAAAAAACATGCATTTATTAGGGACATAAGTAATGTCCTAAGTATATTCCATGTATATTTTTCAAATTTCAAGTCATGTACATCAAATAAAATCAAAACTAGCATTGCATCTTATCTCCTTCCTTTAAAAAGTTAAACTAAAAGTGAAATTTGTATCCCTACCTCTCATGATGTAATTAAATTAGTAAATGTTTCCTTTCTTCCCTCCTTTGCACTTTTTGATACAAAAGAGAAAATATTTATGAGTGAATTTTGTTCCTCTACTCCTTTTGAATGTCACAATATATTAAATAAAACAACACCTTGTAATGAAAATAGTACTGACCTTTATACTATCCAACATGATATACTCACCTCTTTAAACATGGATACCCCTTTACAATTTTTTTGAAACCATGTGATGATCCTCCCATTAATGGTGAAAAACATTCAATTGTTTTTGTGTCCTATGTGTATGGTAATTTAAAACCACTACCAAAAGCTTCAAACTCTTATTATGATATGTTATCTGTGATGACTACCATGATAAATTTACAACAATTTAACACTTTTAACATGATAATTTATTCTCATGAGGCTATTTTTAGGAGAATATATTATTAGAACAACCTATTTTTAAGTATGTATTTGAGCATCCTTACCCTTCAAACTTAATTATGTTTACGTTATCCTCCTTTTATGGTCAATGTTATCCTACTATTAATTTACAAAAATATATACACTCCCTTAAACATTGGCCCCAAAATAGAAGCTTGCTCTTAAAAGGTGTTCATCACAACTTAACCCAATCGGCTCGTAATTGGTTTTATAGTATTTCAAATGGTTATTTATCATATTTAATAAAACTTGAAGATGTATTTATATGTAATTTTCATTTTTATACATTACCTAAGTTACCATTAGAACATTTTAAAGTATTGACACAAATAAAAAATGAGTCTATACAAGACTATGTTATTTGATTTAAGGATGTTTTGTATTCCTTAAATTATAGACCCTCATATTTAGAAGTACAATTCATATTTAGTATATGTATTATCTATCCACTCAGATAAAGAGAATTGTATAATACATTTTATTCATTCAAGACCTTATATGAATATGTGCACAAATGTGCATGCACTCTAATGATTACTCAAACCAAGATGACTATCTCTTCACCTAAAACTATGCATGATGAAAATCATGTTTCCAAGGTAAATAAACAAGTTAGAAAAGATCATAAACCAATTCAAAAATATTCTATAAAAATAAGAGTATATTTCAAGGAATAAATGATAAAGGTGTTAAAAAAGGAAAGGAACATGCTTACAAATTATCTCCCACAGTTAGAACATATACCTCTACCAGACAATAACCTCTTTAATTTGATTGGTACCATCATAGATCACATGATATATTATGCACACTATTGGATAAACAAATGATAATACTTATTTATAATCCACATTATCCATTATACCAATTTAAAAATGTAAAAATACAATGCTTTTGCACTTACCATGGTATAAATGGACATTGAGATAATGAGGGTTTTGCTCTTGAGTAAAGAATTACATAGTTAGCCGATCAAGGAATTATTTTATATGATAAAGACATATCTAGACCTATTTAAAATACTTATCATAGAATCTCATCTAAGAGGTTAGAGCCATCCCATGCTACTCCTTTTGAGGAACACATGGTCCATTGACCTTCGTAGAAGTCTAACACTAGTAAAAGTCCTCCTAGTGTACTCTCTACATGACTAATTGCTCTCACACTGATCCTACCAAATAACCATTGATTGATTAGGTCATAAATAGAGGGACACATATATGAGATATACCTACACATCATATATGTTTGCCTAAACATATACATATATATTCTTAGGATATTTCTATAGATACTTTAGAATTAGTGATAAAAGTAAAACCAATATTTCCATTATCATCTGATCATTATAGTCAATCTTTCTTATTTCCATCTAGATTTCATTACATATGGTGATTACTTAATTAAAACTAAATTGTAAATTTCATTAAATTGAAATATATCATACCACAATGTAATCTACCATATCCAAACATACATTATGAAAATAAATGTAAGTAATGTATACAAAATAAATAAATAACTAAAAGTACACTTTCATGTAAAGGAAGAATACCAAATACTAACTTACCAAAGGACCATGATAAAAATTATTAATTCTAATATGCACCATATGAAGATATCAATCACACCTAAAAATGTTCCTATTATTATTAATTTAAATAAACCAGAGAGCATGATAGATTATATAGTGTTAAATATTACACCTATACATGCTCCTTCGTATTACCACTAGTTTATTACAACAAGTTTCTAGAGAAGAGATACATATGAGCATACATTATATGGGATCATAGGATAGTTTTTTATTTTCAAATATTCTAAAAATACCAAAAAAATAAAATTTTCAAAAATCCAAAAATATTTTCAGCATTTACATGTTTTATTATCTCATTGGCATATATGTTGTTGGTTCTGTGTTGGTAGATGGCATATCAATATTTTATATATATACATGTTTTTCATGAATATTTTGACTGTGATATTTTCATACAAAGATACATAATATATACACTTTTGGATGTTTGTATTTCCCTCTACTCATGTCACCAAGACATTGGGAGCATCCACCTTATTTGATCATGATATGTCCAGGTTATATCATTATTGTGAACATAGGATTGAAATAAGGGGAGATTAGTATAGTGTTATTTCATGAAATAAATATCTAAAATAACACACTAATATATAATACCTTAATCCTATTTCAAGGGGGGATAATAATGAAAATAAATAAATGGAAAACACAACTAGAATGCAAAAGATAAATGATCTTTCACTTTCCTTAGATGTTCTAAATGGCTTGTTAATGTGGCTTACTTAGATTGTGCTCAATAAGTCTTCATAAAAAGAGGCTTATATATCTCCTATTCTCCTTGACACTAATGGATTTATGATGGATTTGGCTTGGATCAAAAATTGGGCATGATAACACTACATCAATGTCTTGAGAGATATTTTTATCATTATAACTTTACACTATCCAAGTTTAAAATTCAATAGGCAAGGCCTCCTATTTATAGATTTTTAAGATTGGCCAGGATCAACCATGACTGTTTATCTCAATATTGAGATCTATGGCCATGGATTAATCTAATATTTGTAATTAAATCCATAAATATTCTCATCATGATTTGGGAATATGGGGCATTAATGAGGTAGGGAGGGCTTAATCAGATAATTTATGCATTTATGGCCTAGGAATGCCTTCCCAAGAAATTATGTCTTAGATGATGTAGTTATTTAATATAAATTTCAAAAAATAAATATTCAACAAGTTTCATGGAAAATTAACTTAAGATCTTGATTCAAATTAATTATCCTTAAACATGATTTATCAATTTTGGTGCAAATCTTGGTAATTGGTACACAAATTAATCAAATTGGTTAGAATGTCATATTATTGGCTTGAAATTTGACTAGATTAGAAATAGGATGAGACGTTAGATGCATTGGAACCATTATACCATTTAGGATGTTGCAAACAAAAAATAAAGAGGGCACATGTCTCGCGTAATAAATTTGGTAGAAAAGAACAATCTAGAGTACCCAGGTGCAAAAATATCATTTTGACTCAAAATGATCTGCTCAAATTTAGCTCTCATAAATTGAATTTCACCATTTAGTGATAATCTAGACAAAATTTACACTTGTATATGATAGGTTCACATCATTTAGTGTATTTTGGTGTTTTTACGCCAAATTGTGAATTTGATAGAAATTGGTCAAAATCCTAGTTAGAGGTTATTAGTGGGCACATTTAGGTGTCTAAAAATCTATAGTCATTTTACATTATCATGTTTATGCTTATAGATTTACTTACACATGCATCTATCCATGATTATATATTTTACAAGGTAATTGATATACTATGCACTTGAAATTTTTTGATAACACATTAGGTCTATAAGATACTATGATATTTTTATGTTGGTTACTTATGATTTCATTTATTCAATTCCTTGAGTGACTTGACTTGTTATTGTCTATCTTGTTAAATTTTTTGAATATGATCCTTTGTTTTTGGCCCCTATGCCTATGCATGATTTATTTAACATTTGAATATGTCATTATTTATTATATGGATAATTAAATATTTCATTCTTACTTTTGTGGACATTGGACTAAGTCATGTCCATTCAATTGTGCACCCTTTGAACATGCCCATTGTTTAGATTTTACTAGGACCATTATATGTTGAATTGATTTTGATTGCTCTTGTGTGTGTTCTTATTTAATTATTAAGCTTGTAATATTACTATCTTTTTTTTCCATGATATTTGTCATGTATCTTAGTACTTCATGTGATCAAATTATTCTATATGATTCAATGGTAAATCTACCTATACATGTTATTATATATGCTACATGGTTCCATTTATAAATTATGCAGTTGTCTTATCCTTTCAAGGTGAGGTAACTACTAGTTTATATTCTTCCCTCACCTCAAAGGGGGGGCATATCAGTTGGGTCATGCTATAGAGGTAGGTTATCCACATTTAGAATAGCTTTTATATTTATTGGGGGCATGCTTTGGAAGCATGTTCTCCACACTTACTCACATTTGGAACATTTTTCATATTTAGTGGGGGCATGCTTAGGAAACATTTTATCCACACTCATTCAGTATTAAGCACACCCAGATTTAGTGGGGGTATGTTTTATAAACATGCATTACACATTGGAACTTATTTAAGTTTTCATATTTATCCATATATAATGGGGGCATGATTTGGAAGCATGTTCTCCACACTTACACAGTTTACAAATTGGTTGAAACACACAATTAAATGATTCAAATTCATAATTATGGAAGAATTTTATACATTGTTACCATTGTTATGCATATTTTAATCATGAAACATATTTAAGGCACATATGCTATGAAATTCATGCATAATATTTCAAAATCTAAGTCAATTTTAGATTTCAAAAACACTCTCAATGACTATTATCACCCATTAGGATGGATATTTACAAACTATATTGAGCCAATCTACTGAATTAGTTGGTTTGATTTTGGTATGGTTGAGATGATTAAATCACTCAATCTTTCCAAGTTTTTAGATTGGAATTTATTGTATCATATAGTTTGATAATATGAGTTGAATTTTTTCACCCATGTGAACTAGATTATAAGTATGATTGAGTTCCATGGTTGAGACAATCTCAACTATCAGGTTATAACTCATCTTTTATCCAAGCTTGGGGGCTTGTGCCTTATAATATCTCTCTATCTCCTTAAATATATGAACTTTATAGATTTATATATATTTTTCCTAATATCAATTTTAGATACTTATAATAATACATATTTTAGATTAACTTGCTAATAGGAAAGACAATTACATTGATACATAGGTGTACTCCTAAACCTTGCTCATTCAATTTTAATATTTTCAATAATTTTTATTTTATATTATAGTAAATGATTATGTACTATAACATGCTCTTGGTTGTAGCTCAGTCACCAACAAAATACTAAAGCTAGAATCATGCAAAAGTAAGGTGTGTTATACACACACATGTATGTATTTATTCTCCTTTAAACTAAAAATTTCATTATTAGATTAAATGGGAGGGGGAAATGTAGATGATGTTTATGTATTATATAACACCATAGTCTTTTACACTTGGAAAATTTAGACCTTGGTTATTCCTTTTAGTTCTTGACCTTTTCCACTTTTGGTAGTCTTGTATCTACTTTATCTTATGACCCTTGGCCTATCTATTGGTATAACCATTCTTATGTTGATGAACCAAACCTTTTATCTTACAAATAATGCTAAAAACTATCTTATCTTCCACCTATGCAAGTTTTGTGTCTATACCTACTAGATCTTAGCATCCTAGATAGACACATGCATCAATGCATGTGTTTTACTCTAACATAAGTTTCTAATTCCCAAAATTCATCTAATTTTAAAATGAAAAATATCCTAATGGTTATCCTAAGTGATTTAATGCAAATTATTTATCCAAAAGGATTAAAATAAATACAAGATCAACCCTAATTCATTCCTCACTTAACATACACATTGAAAAGACCTAAATAAACTTATCAAATAATTCAATCATACACTCAATTAAAAAATATTCCCCATTTTATCCTACTTTTATATCATCCATAGGGATAGTGTATACATAGGTTTGAACTATTGAAGGAGTATCCCAATATTTGTATTTTACAAGTACATGCTAAGTCATTATTGTACTTAATTTCCACATATTCCATGATTCACATATAAGGCAACATGTAGGGGAGAACTACATAAATATGGGGCCCTATTAAGAGTAATAGATATATAGCTAACACTCATTGATAGAGGGTAATTTGGGGTCATATTGACACCATGTGCCTACTAACCCATTTCTCCCTAAGATAACTATTATGAAAAACTAGGATTTTTCAATTTCATGAGTGACCGTCCATGACTTAGAGATGAATGCACTAGAGTGAAAGAGAAGACAAAGCTAGAAACATCTATGTGGTCACATCCTTTTATAATATACATTTTATATAAAACACTTACATCAATATTAGATAGTAACATTGATGCAATTGTCCAAAGCTGACACTAGTGTCCATAATTGTAGAGAGACTTAATCTAGAATTTAGTCACTATACTAGAATCATATTCTTGTATGATTCCTAACTATTTTAGATATAAAAAATTTTCAAAGTCAAAACCAACTAAGTACATTACTTATTTGTCATTTTCATATCTAACATAGTTGTAATTACTATCTTTAGCCTATCTCATTTTAATGAGTTCAACATATATTATATTTGAGTTTAACATCTAATTGACCTACTATATAGATAATTTATCACCCTTTTACCTTAGTCTATATTTAACCCCTTTAACCTTAGATAACCCTACTATATATTTGTAGGGTTAACCAACTAACATACTAACTCAAACATCTTCTATAATACCATCTCCTCCAACTAGGAATAATCTAGCCCACATGTGCTCTATCCACCATGTGATATAAATGTCTATGCAAATAAAATAATCCATATATTATATACCTATAATAATATCCCTCTCATAAATATGAATGGGGAAAATATCCACATTATATGATCTCCTATATCTCCTAGTCTCACTGGAGCTTTAACATTATGTGCCCACACCCAAGAAGCTAGGGGTACATCTTGTCAAAAATCAAATTATAAACAAATGTTATCATAATAAAACCACCCATACAAATTCAACTAGTGATCATGATACCAACAACTAAAATGGATCCAACATAATTGTGGCCCATCTTATAGATAACTAAAAAATACTAAAAATGACCTACACATAATCTAATCTGAGATAAAATCATCAATAAATCTCCTAAAACACATGGTGATATGATATTTCACCTTCTCTTTGATAACTAATCTATATACAAATACATGAAGGTGTACCCAATCAATAAAAGGCATCCAAATGGGTCACATGACTGCAATGTGCTCATAGGCATATTAGTGCATAAGTGTGTCAATCTAATCCTACCACCAAAATCCTCATGCATAAACTTATAAATATCTTAATACAAATGGAAAAAAGTCATACAACCTTGATAATACATTGTACCATAACACTTAATGTAATAAATTATGGCATGCATCCTAAAAGAGATAGATACACCACCACCATACATAAATATAAATGATGCAAAAAATATAATAAAAAACTTATGCACACATGGAAGAATAAATAACATAATCTCATATAAAATTATATCTAAGTCATTAACATATTGATGATGTCCATGAGGTCTCCTAGTCAAATTTCTAAGGGAAAATCCTTGGGACATTACCCTTTATCACCTTGAAATACAAACTTATTACAATAAACTCATTTTATTAATATCCACCATACATCCTCCAAAGTCATCTTCATCTCACTGATGGGAAATAAAAGTTTATAATTATTAGCATCCCACCATTTAGCTAAAACAATCATCATGTGAACATCATAAGGAATCAAATACAACCATCCCATGTGACTAAGGATTTCCCTCTCAATAATACTCATCTCATCATCAAATAAGGCTAGGGTATGAACCATTTTCATCATTTAACTCGGTCATAATTATTTGTAATAGATGTCCTCCTACACAAAATGAAAAATACCAAATTTTACATTAAAAACACCAAAATGTAAGTCTAAATTACTAACATTAAATTTAAAATAGATTATTTATAAATCAAAGTAAAATTGGATGCAACTAATACTTAAGGGAATCTAGCATTGGATGATAACACGTTCATTTTAGATAGAACCACAATAGGTCAGAACACTTATGATCTGTCAAGGATAGTTCCACATTTGGAAATATCAAACATAAAATGCCAGTAAAATTAAATAAATTTATCCTAAGACTTTTCCCCAAAGAAATAAAGAATAGAATGTGATACTAGTCCCACATCTTCCTTTACCTAAACAATCATCTCCACCTCCTCGAACCATCTACATGAAATAACTCATTTTTAGGCATATTTAAACCTAGAGATCAATTTTCATTATTTATAATTTTAAAATGAATTAAATTTTAAAATTATATATATATATATATATATATATATATATATATATATATATATATATTACTACTTATGCCATGATGCTATAATATGGGGTAGCATTATAAAATCCATGGATTTACACACTAAAAAGATTACATCTTGTAATCCATAACTCCTTTTCAAACGCTATTTCTTCCATACAAAATATGGTCATGTCACCTTCCATGTTGGACAAATTTTGATCTCATTATGACCTTTTTGTTACTATGATAATGCATACTTAATTTTTCCATAATAATTCCTCCATTACTATGGGAACCCATATAAATTATTAATCAAAGTTCAATTTATCACTCACATCAAAAAATGATAATAAACAATATAAAATCACAAAATTAGTTTATAACTCAAGATACACCAACTTTAAATTTTGGTTTGACCTATTCACACCAATTTCATCCCTCTCACCAAATGGGGGCATATATAATTTTTATGTCTACAAGAAAATACATGAGAGGAAATTGACAGTACATAATTAATAACACATCATAATTTGACTTAAATAATTTATTTTATATATAATTGACTAAAAACATTATTGTTTTACTCAGACTATACATGTACATTATGTACTATACTTTATTTATACATAGTTTTTAGACAGTATGACAGGGTTTTGATAGATTGACATAAATAATCATAAAATGCTTAATTGATTTTAGACTTTGAAAAGTTTTTATTATTCTAAAATAGGTCCACACCCTAAATACAATAGCATAAGTGTGTTATTATATGATTAGAGTGGTATTATCCATATTTATTCAACAATAGTTGTTTCAGATTGTTACATAATATCACAGCTTATTATAATATTTTATCAAGTAAAATCAAATATTTTTCTTAGAATTGAAAAACATCATCAGGAATAATGCATGTTCACATTTGGCATAATTGGGATTTTTTTTACATATATTATGATAATGGTGGCATGTGAAAAACACATATCCAAATAAATAACAAATTATTACTTAAAATTTAAATTTCTTACTTAGATGCTTAGTTACTAGATTGGGGACATGTGTGTGACACATGGTCTCATATCTTAGTTTTTGAACTAGATTACATAAAAGGAATAGAAATTTATGTCATTATTTATGTTGCATACACTATATTTAGTTAAAAAATTTATATACACTAATTTTTCACCAAGTATATCACAAGTTTTGAACCAAAATAAATCACATAGACATTTAAAGTGGTTGATTCAATTTTTTTACTAGTACCAAATAATTTAATTTTTGTGGGGCTGAAGTTAAATAATGTTTTAAATTATATAAACATTTCCCACCAGTAAATATTTAGGGGAAAGCATAGATTGTATATTCATGTTACAATGATTTAGTCATATTTAGCATGTGGACTCCATAATATATTTCATCTACACAGGCATCACTCAAAGCCTTGTTCAATTCTCTATCCAATAAGATAAAATATAGAGACCATTATTATCTATGTGTTGATTTATTAAACTAGACCCATGGCATCTTCTCTTGAAATTAAGCACATACAACATCGGTAAGCTCAAATATTACTTTCTTACTTTTACTCTAATAATTTCATTTCATTATATTACTAAAATAAAATGGGGGAAAATGTAGACACCTAAATTTAGTCAAGAATAAAAAGTATTATCCTTTTGTAACTTTTTAATTAAATAATACTAATGCTAAATTAAGACCCCATTGGTGCACCTTGTTTTAGTATTATATATCTTATTTTTATATCTAACACTGATGTTTCATTGCATTTATTTAAGCATTATTTTTCCATGTTAGTCTCTTTTTAACTAATGTCTTCTTGGTTTTCAGACATAAATTCTCTATTTGTATTATCACACTCTACTTGGTTTTTTGAAAAGCATGGTATTGTCCCATCACACTTATCCTTATCTTTTTTAAAACACATTTAATTTTGGGTATCTTTTATGGCCATTTTATTCCTTTTGAATTGGTTGGCATGCCGATGACTTTTTGAAATTCAAATTTAGGAGTGTTTTATTTATGAGGTCCTAAGAGGCATTTTATACCTAGTAAAAGTACAAATAATAAAAGAACACTACAACAAGCTCAATAGCTATAATTTTTAATGTAAAACTTATATTATACATATAGATTTCATGCTTGGAAAAAGAGGAGGGCCTAAGTGAAGAAAATTTAGATTCACATTACATATGATCTAGTCTCACACACATAGTAGAGGGATAATTACATTAGCCTAAAGTCTCATTTAGGGACTATGTAGGTAGTGATAAACTATAGAGGGGTTTTTGACGCTAGCTCAGCTATCCCCCTTACCCATTATCCCCCATTTTATATTTTATTTACATTTGGTTTTGTGCACATGAACTTGATATGGATTTTATAATAATAGAAGATAAAACATATAATATAACACATGATCACATGATACCATTAGTTAAATATACATATACAAGCTACTTAACATAGTTTTATAATTTTTAGTTATATTACATGATCAATGTAGGCAAAACTACTTGATCTAAACAAAGTCATAGGAGATTATTTTCCAAATTATCTAGCTATGTCCAAATAAAAGAAGTTGATCTATAATATTTAAAATCATCTTAGTCAATCCTACACTCAATCACAACCATCTACAATTTTACATTCCCAAATAAAAAATTAGTGATCATACATATTTATGTCTTTCGATTAAACCCTAATTGTTCACATGTTACAAATATATGTGCTTGAATGCCTATTTTACTTAGTTTTTTAACTAAAATAGGTTATATCAATTTCCCTAATCTCAATTTAATATAAAATAATTACTATGTTTATATTAAGGTTAATATATAAAAAAACATTAAATCCCTACCTCACGATACTTCACATTTTATGTCATGTTAATATGCTCATCATTTTCTCACTTCACACCTATTGACACCTTACACTTCCAACTATTCTCTTATTTTAGACTTTGGAACATATTTTGATGTCTAACATTTCCTTATTACACACTTAGAATCATCTTATGATGCCCATCCTCACCCTCATTTTTAGAATCTTTGGTAGCTTTTTTTTATTATTTCCTCCCACTTGGTTTGATTTGGACATTGCCTCCTTTTTTGGAATCTTTGGTATCTTCTCTTTAACATTATTTATCTCTTAGGTTTATTAAACCATTTTATTCTATTTAGATTCTTTAGTAGTTTATTTTTATAGTCTCATAACTCCTTGATTTATTTGGACATTGCCTACTTTTTGGTTTCTTTGAAAGCTTATATTTTAGAGTATTTATCTGTTTGGTTTGTTTTTCCATTACCTCCATTTTTGGACTCTTCAGTACCTTCTTTGTGAAATCTCTTCTTCTTTGGTTTAATCATCCATTGCCTCATTTTTAGACTCTATAGAAGATTATATTTTATAGTCTTTCCCTCTTCTGTTTATTTTTTTATTGCCTTATATTTTGAATTTTTAGTAGATTTTTATGACATTTCCTTTATTGGGTCTTTCTTCCACCTCTTGAGTTTTACCTCTTATATTTTTTTGTGCCATACCTATCATACATTTCTAGTTTTCACATTTCGACACCCTTTGATTTTTATATCTTATCACATCTTTTTACATATTTTGGATTGCTTATTTTTATGTCACTTGTATTTTTAGTTTATGAGTTACATGGTAAGATCTTAGGCAATACAACCAAACTCTCCTCATAAATAACCATCCTTACCATCATTTTCTCCAAGTTCTTTCTTCTAATTTATTTTCATCCATGTTTTCTACTACTTTGTGCACCTTTGTATCCTTATTGCTACATTTATTACACCTCCAGGCATCCTTTATTAAGATTAAATTTTCACCTCTTGGATTTTAGTTTGTGAGTTTCATGGTAAGACCTTGGGGAATACATCCAAGTCCACCTTAGAAGTTCCCATCTTATATTACTAAATTTTTATCTTTTCTTGTTCTTAACCTTATATAGGTGTTTTCTTAGAAGTATAAGGCATTAGTTGAGAGTGGTATTTTATCACTTATAATAATATATATTCTCTTATGGAAAAACTATTGTAGTCTATCTTCATGCTTCTCATCGACATTTTACCGTCTATTGTGATGAAATTATCAAACTTGTTTATCATTTTATCATATCCCATTATACATTTTTTATGATTGGGGCATCCAAAATTTTCTCATATTCATATATATATTTTCACCTCATTTTGGGCACATCAGGGTCAATTTCATTATTGCACTCTTTTTTAAGGTGAAATTCTAAGACTATCAAATCTTTTCGATGTCTAGGTTATTCTATTTAGTGGCTAGATGTAAGATATATTCTATTTTTTTGGTCTTATAATTCCATATGGAGGATTAAAATAGAAAAGTTACAAAAAATTAAAATCTAAGATATCAAATCAAAATCAAAATCAAAATGAAACCTCAAAAATAAAAATATATTTCAAAATTTAAAAACATATCAAAAGACATTATCATATCATTGACACATTCCCTATTCTAGTTAAATATCAAACTCCATAGTTAGTATCATCATATAACTAACACCTATTAGTCTAGAAAAGTCCAATATACTGAGATAGGAATATTTTCATATATCATTAGTTCTACCTCCCTTCTTACACAAGTACCTAATCTTTGTAATAATTGATGGATCCATTAAGGTCATGAGGAGTGGGGAAAACATCATGGGAATGTAGTATAATTTTAATTTTAATACATATAGACTTCATATGATGATATTTATACTTTACTATTTAACCCAAACTAATTATTACTATGTTGATTTTGGGTAAATTTTAAATGCATCGACCATTACCTTAACACAAATAATCACCACACTAGCATATCAAATAAGTGAACTTTAAAAATTGATAGAGGCACAAAGAGAGACTATTAAGGCACAATTAGGTTAAGTGAAGATATGAGTAAACATTAAAAAAATATGTAAACTAATACTTGGGCATTCCAGTAATAATAAATAATTTTGAAGGACTTAATTGTTAAGTACTAACACGAACATTAACAAAAATAATTTACATGATAAAGATAACAAAAATTAACAAATATTTCTTATTTATTCATTTGTGTTCAATTTTAAAATATTTCTCAACATTTGTTATTTAAATAATTGATAAAAAATTCAACTCAATAATTTAATGACATAGAAGAAACAATGATTGTTTTTAACAACATATTGTATGAAACAAGGTGAGATTTTATAGGCTTAATCAAACACCTTATGTTTTAAAGTAATCTCCTAAAAATGTATAAAATTTTACTAATATTAGTAGATTAATTGATTTATATTGAATATTATTTACTAACATATTCATAGATTTATGCCATGTCATGCTAGATCTACTCAACTCATTTCAAGTAATGGCTTATCTTAATGTTCACTCTCCTAAAAACTTAATTTTCCAACTTTTTGAATTGTGGTTCCATTTTTTACTCCATGGTTCATGAAACTTCCTTCTAAATAATAACACCCCATGTTTTATGTTGACTAGATCATTATCATTGACACATTCTGATACTTGGTAAGTCCTCTCATTCCAAACACTCATATGTTTCTTAGTACATCTAAAAAACCACCTCCTCACATGTTGAGATTATTTGTTCTCTGATAGGATTCATAAAAGTTATGGCTTCACCTAATCCCACTATTCCTTGCATCCTAACATCTACACCTTATTATTTCAAGTGCATGCATCCATTTTACCATTTGATTATTACAAAAAAATAGGTGAAATTTCATATTTAGCAAAAATTAGGGGCCAAAATCACCCCACACTAGTAATTTTGTCCATCCTTGGAAAATGCTTATATAGCCTACTAAAATTTCAATTTTTTTGGCCCATCCCTTCAAACCTATTATATAAAAATTCTCCATATAGTAAGCATTAGATGTATTGGTTTTATTCTAGTTGACATTTATATGGATATAATTTGAAGTGTTTGTGGATAATATTTAATTTATCATGATTTCAACTTGACAACTTATACTTATAGATTTGGCCCCTAATATACCTACAACATCATGTTTTATTCATCCATTTAATTTCACTCAAGTATTTTAAAATTATTTTCCACATATTGATACTTATCCTTGATTTACTTTTCTAGTTCATCTATCTCCATGAGGATTTTGATCCTCTCAAATATATCCTTGTTTTGGAATACCTATGCCTCTTATTCATTTTTATTTTATGGTCATTGAGTAGGTGCACATTATTGATCTTTGTTTGGTGAAAAAATATTAAGAATACTTATTATATCAAATTCAATTTTCTTGAAGCTAAATTAACATATTATCATATCTCTATAACTTCCCATCAAATTTTATGTTTCACTTTCTCTTTTTATTTCTATTCTTCTTATGCACTCTTTTTATTCATTTATTGTTAAATAATTGGTCAATCATTTAAATAGATTTATTAATTTCCTTTACATTTTCCAAGTTGATTCCATCCATTATGATAGGTTATTCCTTGAGGATTCATTTGTGGATTTTCAAAACATTTAATTACATTATTGTTAGTTTTTATTCTATTACTACATGTTTTTTTAGCATCATCTAGTTGTCTCTTATTATTCCTTGTAGTTGATATATTCAAAATATTTTGTTGTGACATTTCTAGAGTTAACCACACTAATGAACACCTTGATTGAATTTAATTTATTTTCATTATGCCTATGTAGGATTTACCTTTATCCATTTATATTATATGTATCCTCCTTATTTATGCAACTCATTGGTGCTTAAAATGTTATATTGTTAAGGTGTATGTCAAGGATGTATGAGATCTATTTACACATTTGAATTGATGATGCTATCCTCTAGTAATAAAAGCTATAAGAATAAATAATCATCAATGATGATACTTTTAGGATTTTCACTTATTATACTCTCTGCATATATAGAATTCTTTTAATCAATTAGTGCATATTTATGCATGAACTCTAATGTGGAGGATACATACCCTGAGTCACATATTGCTCCTAATTTTTATAACATATCCTTAATTTCCTCATTATGATATGTTTTGAAATCATATAATTCCTAATCTTTTCCTTCATCCCTTTCTTCCTCCAACATTTCATCTTTCTCCTCTATTTTTTCATCTTTTTCCTGTGCTTCACCATCTTCCCATTCTACTTCTTCTAGGAAGATTTAATTTAAACCATCCAATCCCAAATCCTTTTATATCCCATTTATTTATTTTTATAATTTTTTGTTAGATTTATTTACACTTTCATCCCTACCCATAAAATCATTATCTAATGCAATTTCTTCCATAGAGGTCCCCTAGGAATATGATTCTTCCCCATAGTTACATGTTATGGAATTTAATCAATAGTATATTAGATCCAAGGCCATTGGTATGAATGTAGCCAAGGTATTTAAATTTTGGGATATGGGTGTAATGTTTCCATTTTACAATATTTTATCCTGAGGAGACTCCACTGCTACTTCTATTATATCTAGTGGGGGTAGGTTTATTTTATAGTGAAGGTGTGGAATTCTTGTGTGGTGGCTATACATGATTCTTTGGTGGTGATGGCATATGATTATTTATTGAAGATGATGTAGGAATATTGGGTGGTGATTGTGCTATATTATTTTGTGGTGATTATATGGGATTATTTGATGGAGATGGTGTAGGATTATTGGGTGGTGATAGATAAGGCATCTTTGGTGGTGAATTTATCTAAGGCATTTATGGATGCCTCATTTTTCTTATTAGAACATCATCCTTGTCATCCTTTTATACACATAATATTTTCAAAATTTTATCAATTATTGATGCTCCTTATCTTATAGAAACCCATCAAATCTCAATTTATTTAAGTTCATGGCCTAAGGGGTACATCAAGAAAGGGGCGGGAAGACCATTAGTGATTTGAAGGATTGTTGTCCCTTTTTCCAATTTTTATCTACACATTTTTATCCTAAAAACCATTCCCCTAAGCATTTCTTCTCTCTTGAATATTCTTTGAGTCATTTCCCACCTTTAATCCCCTTTTTCCTAACCTAAAACCGCTTTTGATAGTTTATAGTACTAGGTCAACTAGTTCAACCTTGTACTCTTGTTGGTGAAATTCATTTAGGGTCTATGTCAGCTCTTGGCTGACCTAACCCATAACCTAGTGAATTTTTGTCAATATCAGTACTAGGTTGATTATGTTGACCCTATTAGTCAAAATTTTTAGAAAGGCTTAGGGTTAAATCCACCTATATATACAAGATCATTTTGCAATTATTTAGAGAAGAGAAAAAGAAGTAAGAGATATTACACATTTACTTATCCACTATTCTACTTGAAGATAAATCTTAGGGTTTCATAATTTCTTTGGAGATACAAAGCTTATCTTATGGAGAAGTCTTTTGGATGAATTGAGAGGTTATGTAACCTAGAGCTGATTTATCCTTATCATCCTTACATACCAAAATAACCTCTTTCAAATCACCTTAGTCAAGGGAGAGATTGAGGTTCAGTGGGTTAATATTTAAAGGTAAGTATTCCTAATTTTTTTCCTCTTTTGTAATTTTAGATAGATATGCATTTATACTTCTCTTACATGCATTAGGATTGCACATACATTGACATGAGTATATATCTTCTATACAGGTTTAATTTTTTTATTTATTACCCCAAATTTGTGCCAAAAGGTTTGGTGAGAAATAGATTAGACTTTGTTTTACTTGTTCTTAGTTTAGAGAATATGAAAACATAGGGCTTAGTTAAGGTTATTGCATGATTCTAATTGACTAGAGGTTTTAAAACCTCCCTAGTATTATTTTTGTGATAATATATCCCCTAATTGGGTCTAGTGGATCCACATATTAGTCATGTTCTTGATTATCTAATGTATCCCCAATCAAAAGTGTAACTATGATCTATAATATCTGAGTTAGCATTGATTTATGGATATGATGCATTTATAATTGAAGAAATTCTAGTGAACTTGATGTGAATTTAACCTTTGTAGATTTTATTTCACAACTTTCATTTTTCTATCATTTTATTTATATATTTACGATACTAGGTCAATAGGGTCGATATAGTTTCTAACTTTTGTACATAGGTTTAACATATATTCATGTTAAAAATGATTTTTTTTATTTGTGTAGGTCTTCATTAGATATAGGTTATTGGGTTGAATAAGTCAACATAGTCATCTTATAGAATTGCAAAAAACATACTAGGTTGACTAGGTCAGTATAGTATTCTAAACAACTTCTAGAAACCATACTAGGTTGACTAGGTTGGTATAATAATCTTCATAGGCTTCAAAAAATAAGGAATTATAAAATTAGGTCAACCCAGTCAACATAGTTACCATAATTTGCAAGTAACATTTAGGGCACTTCAATAGCAATCTGATATTCCTTTGCATTTTCTAACCCACCAAGGTTCCTTTCTCTATTTCTATTTCATTTTATTTATTGCTTATATTTCTATTTTGAATAATTTGTAGTGTTTAAAACTACCCTCATACAACAAACTAGGTCAACATGGTCAACCTAGTTCTATATTCTATCTTCTACTTGAAAGATTGGGTTGACCCTATTAGCCTAATTCTTAAATATCTTTACTTTAACTGTATAATAGTGAAATTATCAAATTTGTTTTGTAATGTCTTCATAAACTATCATCTAAATCAACATTCTATTATGTTTTAAATTGTAAATTAACATCTATATGCTAGTAATTACTTCACACTTTTAATTTTAGTTGCTTGCATGATTATAATAGATCACATAGTCTAATTAGGTGGTTTTTCAATATAGCATTTACTTGCACTATTTTTCTCTTTTCTTTTACACACTACCAAATCACATAATTTCAAAATAAATTTAAACAATTGTCTACTCAAGGCTTACCTACTTGGATTTCATCACCAAGGGGGAAGCCAACTTGGTTTTTTTGACAGGTATAAACATGTGGTTAATGGTATATATTGGTAAATCACCTAACACCCTTAATCATTTTTGGATTATGAAGTGAGGGGTTAGGTATCAATACTAAAATATTACCATTGCCAACATAGATCCATTTAAGAAAAAATGTCTGAAACCATCCATAGATTACTTTCTAGTTCTCTACTTTCAGCTAACTTCCCTATCACACTTAAATTAACACTACATAACATTCAGGATGACCACTTAGTTAGAATTTACTTTCCAAGTTGACTACTTGCTCTTTGCTCATTATATATTATATTTCAAAAACATGCATTGGCCAATGTTGGTGCAAGAAATGACCAAGTATAAGAAACTAAAATAATAGTAATCAAGTGGGAAAAATATTTTTATTTTTAAACCATGTGAAAGAGATTTTAGCACCAAAATAAAACAAGTAAAATCACACTAAATAAAAATATAGATATTATGGTATAAAATTTCTCAAAAGTGAAATAACACTAAAAGATGTGTTTATGAGCACATCTCCTTCATCTAATTGAATCTCAAACTCAATAGTTAGCCTCATGATAGATCCAAGGTTCATTGGGGTGTGGTGGGCTAGTAGATTATAAAATGAGAATAAAAAGTCTTTCATTGACCCAATTTATTGTATGTTTACTTTCATTTATTGCTTTACACTATCATTCTATTTGACACAATGTCTTAAAAACTATCTATTTCCCCTACCTACAATACTGAGTCAACCTAGACAACCCAATATTGTTTTTTGCCTCTCAAGATATAGCACTAAGTTAAACCTATCAAATCTATATCCTTATCAGGTTATTTTCCATCCTAGGTTATAGTATTATGTCAACCCAGTTGACCCTATACTTTTATTTCTTCATTCATATTTCCTTACTTTTGCATCACCTTTTCCTTTCTTAAATATTCATCCTTCATCATGAAATTCTTATTTTAAGGCAATATTAAGTTTAATTAAATAGATATGATGAGTCTTACCAACCCTAATAGGTTCTCCCATAAGCAGCTTGTGGCTCCTATCTTAGATGAAATCAATGTTCATATACCCACTCACATAATAAAATATGGGACCCCTCCTCATTCTTCCTCACTTCCTAACCCCCTCTTATCACTTGAAGATCAACCTAAATCAGAGTATACACCCAAAATGCTCTTTTTCATTTATGAGTTTCCTCAACATTGAGGAAAAGATCCTTCTACTATTGACCAACTCATGAAATGTGTTTAAACTAAAGGGAATCATTCACCTTCTCTCACATTCTCACATGGATTTGGGGATACTAAATTATTTTATTTTTAGCCTCTTACATCTATTTTTACCCCTTCTCATACTATGACTTCATATTCTTTGAATTCCTCTTCTTTGACTTCTTCTCATCCCTTTACTAGTCCATGTTTTGCCATATAATCAAAGTATGCAACTAGTGCCTCACTTACCAATAGTTCTTATCAAGATCATACTAATACACATAGTGGTATCAAAGCCACTACTACCAATTATAATGCCTCAAAAAATGCCAACAATGCAACCCAAACCTATCAACTCCTATTACAAACCCTTAATCAAATGAATGTTTTTCAAGCTAACAATGCAAATCAAATGATGCAAATGCAAAATCACCTTATCCATATTCAAATCCACCCTCAATAGATTTTATGGGGAATGCATAATCAAAATGATCCCCCAAATCTTATTATGGATTCCCATGGTAATCTTATCCCTCAACCCTCTCTTGTCAACAAGACAATCAATAACCTTCAAAATGAGCCTCTTACATCTCAAATTGATAATATAGATATAGGAGGTACCACCCCTACCATTTATTACAATAGATCAATTGATCCTACTCTTCATTTAAAATCATTTGGAAATCTATATAAAGACTGGGTCAGACTAAATACCTTCACCACTACCAAGCTATTATCTAAAAATCTCATAGGTGATGATTTAGATTGGTATAACCAGTTTAAAACTCATTCTATTACTAGTTTGGAAGATTTAGTAAAATCTCTAGTCCAAGAATTATAAAATAGTGATCTCCCTAATGATACCTTTCCCCATTTTATAAATTATAAGAAACTTGAAACTAAAACTACCCAAGATTTCACTAAACAATGGAAGACTTTATCTAATAAATGTGAACATAATATGGTAGATGATAACCTTTTCCATACCTTTACCAATGCTCTTTTTCCCAAGTTTTAATATTAGGTCTATAATCTCTCTCCATGTACTTTGGAAGAGGCTATTGACCAAGCTAAACATCAAGATTTATTTATGCATCAATTTGAGACATCCCAACCTTCTATGGGTACTTGTATGTTACTTAATAATAAGAATCATCATGCTACTAATGATGGTGTCATGAACTCTTATGACACCATTACCAATATTCAAGCTGTTGTTCCTAACCAAACTTTACAACAAACTTCCCCTCTTAATCACATCACCAATCCTCATTTCTCTTAAACCAAAAACATCAATGTTCATAAATCTTTATCCTCATCATAATTACTAAAACATCTACCAAGGCATCTACCATGAGAACTTAATCCCATTCATCTTTTGAAATATTGGTATGATACCAATAAATTTTGTTGGTTTCATTATAGTTAGGGTAATTCTCATGAGACTATAGGTAGATTCATAATTTGGCTATAGATTTCCTTCTTGGTCCCAAATTTGATCATGATTCTATCATTCATCAATGCTAACAAGCTTATGACATTACATTTAAATACCATGAAACACATATTGAATCTCAAGTTTTGAATCAAGTTAATGTTCATTTGGCCATTTATAAAGATCCTCTTCCAAATAAAGAAGATACCCAAGATAAGCCTACCCCTTCTACCAATAATTTTGATAGTCTTATTGACCCAAATATTGAAGAGAATGTGCTTAATATGACTAATATATGAAGGTTGGTTGATTTTATTAATCCTAAACCCATCTACACCCCTCCATTGTCTTGCTCATTTCATGTTATCCAAGATTCTTATCTAGCTCACTTAAATGAGTTAGGTTAAGATGGCCTTATATATTTTGATGAACCTATTCCAACTCTACCCTAGATAACACTTCCCATTCTATTTCTACCATCCTTCCATCTTCTTTACCTAATACCAATGATACTCAAGCTTCTATTAACACCTATTATAATCTATCTAAAACCCTAACTACTTTAATTTATCCACATTCTCAACATAATATATAAAATTACCCTCTTATTAAATCTCTTACCTCTTATCAACATAAATTCACATGTACTTTGGCCCCTCCTTATGAGGACCTCTTTCAACACTATGCACCTCTTTCTAAAAATATTCTTATGGGTGTTGATGAGTGGGATCATATCATGAAACTCACTAATCTCCCATACAAAATCTAATTTATAAAACTTATGAGGACCTCTCTACATCATCTTAGTCTTCTTATGTAACTTTTGTTCAAAATAAACATCCCTCATCCTCTTCTAGCAAGATGTGAAGCAACCTTATCTAGATCTGAAGATAGTATATTTCAATAATATGAAGAGATTTTAATAAATGTTGATGAAATAATGGACACTTCTATTTCACTCAATTTCCTTATTACTTCCATGATCCTCAATGATATTCTATTTTATGTGGATGATCTCCTTTTTTTCATAAGTTTTCAAATTAGTGATATCCAAGTCAAGCATGCTTTGATTAATGAGGGTTCTAGAACTTGTGTTGCCTCTCTCAATTATATCAAAACCCTTAGATATTATAAATACAATATTAAATCCATATTTAGAAAATTTAAAGGCTATGATCAAAGGTAAATGCCTCATCTAGGTTGTGTGTGGTTCCCTATTATCATCCCACCAATCATTGTTCATGTATAGGTGATGATATTTAACTTCCTTCTATCTTAAATTTTTTTTATATGTAGGTTATGGAATCATATTATGAGAGTAGTTGCATATTATAATTGAAAATGCATTACATTTCCTCATAATGGATCAATCTATAGGATTCAGGGTGACACTAACCCTTATAATTTCAAACAATTCCAAGATTGTGGTTTATTCAAAATTCTTACCCTTAAACCCTTGCCAAATGTCCCATTTCATTAATCTTAATGCTTTAACTTTCCCATCAATTCCACCTAAGGTTACAATGGTCACCTTGACCTCATTAGGAATATTCCCCTTAACTTCCTAGATTTTGATGATGATGATCCTAATGAGATCAATCTTAAGATTAAAAACTTCTGATCTCTCACCTCATCTCATCTTTCAGCTTCTCACTTCTTTACAACCTCATTATCATCAAATTACTTGTGATAACATCCCCATTATCTTAAATAAGACTCAACATTCAATTCATCACACCACATTGGATAATAATGTCATCCATACCTATGTCATTTATCTTCATACACCTGATTATGATGATGGATATACCTTAGATGATCTATTCTTAAGAGGTCTAGTTCAAGCCTAATATGATAAAATTATTTTCTATCATTCTTATTTACTTTATTACTTTAGTATATCTTCTTTTATTACATCATATATCATTCCTAATTTTAGTATTTTTTTCTCTTTATCATAAGGTAAAGATGGTGTGGACACTTCTAGTTTTTGAAGAACCTCATAGGAGTATGCTTATGGATCAAGATATGATTGATATCGATCTCTTTGCTAGGTACCATGAACTTTATATCCTACTTATCCCTAAGATGTGTGTAACTCTCCTTCAGCCTTCTATGGACCCTACCCCCCTTGGTAGAGACTAGTTCAGATCTTATTCTTATACCTACTTTAGTTGAGTCTATTTTTTCTTCTAATACTATCAATCCTACAATCAATCCTTGTCCAATATTTATACCAAACCCACCTTCTCTTGGTGATGGTTAACTCCATTTATTGTAGATGGCTCCTTCATCTACCAGATGAGTTGATCATCCTTATTTTGAAATTCATAAAGTTTTTGGTCACTAGATTAGAGATTGTTCCCTATACCAATCTCCTTCTACTTCTATTAGACCTCCTCCTATGAGTATAACTACCAAGCCTACTCATAGGCATATCTATTGATTATACATCATAGATAATCATTCATCCATGCATTATCATTAGCTATGATAATATATTGAAACTTTGCATCCAAACACTCCTTAATCCTTAGACAAGGATTTACCTCCCCCAAAAGTATTACTTGAGTATATTCCTAAGTATGAATAGGTTTATTATCTTTGGCACCAATGTGGCACACATCACATTAGTTATAGATGCATCCTTTAGTAGCATCTCAAGGACCATCTCCTAACCATTCTTTTACCATCTACCCTTCTTCCCATAGGTCATTCTCATAAGAAGGATCCCCCTTGTTCCCACTTTGTTCCACCTCTTGTGGCTCCATCTCATCCTATGGTCCATTATTCACCTCCTAGTCCTCTACCTATGAATCATTCACTTGTGGATCTTCCTTCACATGTGGATCCTTCTCCACCTATGAGTCCTTCACCCATGGCTCCTTCCCCACTAATAACTTCTTCATCTGTTATAGAGTCCATTTCCATGCATTATATTGAGCATCCCTTACATGAAATTTCTCCTTAACATGATCCTTCAATCATTCCTACATTTTCTATTGATGATGTTCGATTTGAAGTATTTTCCTATATTTCATTAAAGATTGATGATATATTAGTTGAAGTTTGCATTCAACTTCATAGAGACTTATCAAATGTTATACATAACGTGTGTGGAAAAATATATCAATACGTATGAGAAAATGCATGGTGTTCTTACATTTTCATTTGTATTGTATGTGTGATCCAAATTTATCTTTATCTATTTTTTATATCATTTTACATTATGTCAAATTATTATTTATCTTACCTGGTGACTTTTGTTTTGCACTTCATATTGCTTATGATGTCATTATATTCTCTTATGGATTTCTTCATTATCATTACCTTATTTTTTTGATAAGTTCATTTATTATGACTCCCTTGATCTTTTCATGATTATTTGCTTTGTTATATCTATACACATGGACAATAGTTATTGTGACTTAGTTATACAAACATTGTTCTCTATAGTCATTCTTTCATTACCAAGTGATCAATTAACAAAAAATTCATCTCATTATAATCTCATTTTACTAATCCAGTTTAGATCTCCTTTATTCCACTTTATTCCCTTTTATAAACTAATCATATACATGATTAAGACTTGAGATAACATGTTGGTTCATAGATAAGCCTGAGTGTTCTAGTCACTCTTGGCTTTGGATACTTAGCTTTCTTTAGCCAAATCCCAAAGCTCATTCATGTGTATCACTATATCTCTTATGAATAGTTATTACAAGACCATATAGAGGAGTAATATTAAAAAATCCATAAAAAAATTCAAAATACAAATCATTTAACAAAAGGAAATGATAAAAAAGGTAACATTAAAACATTCTAAAAAGTCAAATCACACTAAAAGATGTGATTCTAAGCACATATAATTTTTATAATCAAATATAAAACTCCATAGTTGGCCTCGTGATAGAGCCAAGGTCCATTGGGGTGTGATAGGCTAGTAGATTATAAAGGATAATAAAAAATTCTTTTAATGATACCTACTTTCTCATGATAGTACCCAATCTTTGTAGCAGACCAATGACTTTTTAAGGGGTCCTAAGGAGTGGGGAACACATCTTGAGAAGGTAGGTCCATTTTAATTTTATTTTTCAAAACTACCTACATGAGTTGATCTTAGTAGAATACTTATTTTCCTACATAGCTTTGTGTCTATAATGAACATGTATCCTCTGTATATTGATGGTCACTAGTCACTTAGTATCTCCTCATGTTTTTAGTATGCCTCATGTCTCCTAAGGTATTCTCATAATATGCATAAGTTATGCTTTTTACATTCCCTTTTTCACTCCCTACAATCCTAATATTTCCCCTTGAAAATATTATTTTTTTCACTGATCATTCCCTTAGGTATTCAATTTATGAGTTGCATTGTAAAACCATGGATAGGACCTAGACTTCCTCACAAATTACCAAATTTTCACATTTTCATTACAAACATCCCTTATTACCATATTTTCACATTATTTCCACCTCATTGGTGTTCCCTTTATGAGTTGCAGTGTAAGACCATGAATAGGACCTAGACTTCCTCATAAAATTTTCTAATATCCAAGTCACAACAAAATTACATGTGTCAAATATGAGATACTATTTGATTGATTATTAGTTACACATCTTTGACATGCTTCCTATCTTTATTTAGTATGTTTTAGTCTTAATTAATATTTCATCTTTCATATTTCATCTTCTTATTTTTTGATTGGATGTAAGAATCCAACCATTTTTCTTAAGTTTTTCAGACTTCCCAACTTGAATTAGTGTGATTAATTTAAAACCAATTTTGATAATTTTGTTTCTCTTCTATACTTTCCAACATGATTTAGTATGATTTATTGACTTAATTGATTTGTTTTTATACCATTTTTTTTTCATGTGTTTTCTATTTTATTACATTATTTTCATACTTCCCAATGTGATTTAGTGTGGTTTTACTTATTTTAATTTGGTGTTACTCTTTCTCATTGTTTAAAAACAAAATTTTCCCCTCTTGATTACCATTCTTTTGGTTTCTTATACTTAGTCATTTCTTGATATTACACATTTCCCAATGTGAAATAGTGTATAATACATTTATATTTTTTTAATTATATTTTACCAAAGTCATTTTTGCCTATTTCTTTTTAACCATGAATGTGTCATACATAATTATATAAAATAAACCACAACACATATATTTCCTATAGCATATACAACCAAAGAAAACTACATGTGCTAGAAATAAATATATCCATGCATCCACAACCACAACCACAATACAAACACATAAGATCAACATCCAAATATCAAAATAAGACATCTCCATATATATATATATATATATATATATATAAAATGTGTTTTTGATACAAATTAAAAAAATAAATCACTTTAGCTTTATGGCTAGTCTCTATCATGTTTATCTCATGGCCTAACCACACTACTCATAAATATCTTAGATAATCCCCTTTGAATAGTATGTTATAAAGAGGATTTTTGAGATATAAAGCTTGTCAACTATCCCTGTAAGTTGGCCAACTGAGCTTGTACCTATCCTATTTGAATCATGATAGCTAAATGTGTAACTCTCTCTTGATCTAAGGCCTACCAGGCTGTGCCTCTCCTACTCTGACCCTAGTTGATGGATGTAACTCATCTCCTCATACCTATAATTGCCTCATGGCCTTTACTACTAGTTTAAAATAGCTCACCTAAATTGGGGAAGATGATACTATAGGATCATATAAAGTGGTAGGGTTGTATGGCCTTAGTACCTCATCCAGGATATCATGAAGTGCTCCCCTCACTAAGTATCCCCATTTGGTCTCCTCTTCCTCCAAAGGATCTATAAAATTCACACAAAATAGATGTGAGATCACATATACATCTTAAAATATATCTGTCTACAAGTTATTTATCAAATCTTACATAATTTGTATTCTATTTTTAAAAACTTAAAAAAAATTCAACCACTTATTACCTATCTAGATGTCACCTAACACTATCTCCCCATCTACTTGACTACTAAGCATGATCTATATAATAGTTCATCCTTTGAGTACCTCATCCATGGGATGCCTCCTAATCAACACAAAACTTAGGGTCACCACCCATGCCAATATCAATCCTCACCTCAGTGGTACCTATATAGACCAACTTTGCCTTGGGTGACTAGTGGGTCATCTTAGGTGACCATCCTTTGTACTCTTTCTCGTCACTGGCATCTTTATCAATGGTGTGATCAAGGTGGTCACTACTCCTCCTAATATGGTGTTAGATGTGGTACCTGTGACACTCTTGAATCCACATCCATCTCCTCTATATCTATTGGCCATTATGCTCAACATATCAATGGTCTCTCATGTTTCAGTCTGATCTCTAATCTCATAACTGGTGGTCCCTCTCCTCCTCTCCCTCTTAGCTCCCTCACATATCTAGATCAAAATGTGGGCACCACTATAAGAACCACCAAGTGAGGGACTTTGAACTATCCTAGTAATCATGCCACTAAATATGACTCTATCCACTAGTTATAGTGGCTTATAATCTATACTCATGTCAACTCTAACACCACCATCCTCCAACTAGACCAAACTATCATGATGTGTGCATAAGGATACCACATGATATCTAATGTCATGATTATCTATAAAACTATCATGTGGGGTATAGACCATGCCACCTAATCATATCTCCATCTCTACACTTGAAGTAATCAATCATCGACCATATGAGGTAAACTAATTGGTTGATATATCAGGAACCTCTCATATATCTAGGAAATTAATAATATTACTAGCCCATGACCTTATACCCTCTAGACAACATCCCACAAATATCATGTGTAAGATAAAACTAGATGATAAAACTAGGTCATAGAGTGCCCCCTACTCTAAAATAGACTAGCATAAGGCTATCACATACAGTGGTATCTTTCTATCTAACTTATGACACAACACCCATGATATCAAAAATCCTATCATTGACTTTTGAATATCTAAAATCTAAGCTCTATAGACATAAAAAAGGCTCATCCTCAACCCTATATATATCCTATCTAAGTAAGTCACCCATCAGGTTAATGCTCCTCTCTCCTCTTGCCCATCTAGTATCCCCATGATCATCAATGTCCCTCCTATAATAAGTCCAAGTATAGCATGGACATCCTATAGTGTGATACCCACCTTAATGGTATCCCCATCCACCACCCACCTAAAGGTATTAGTTAAGTGCTCATAGGTTCTTATGAATATGACTACTAGATCTACACTTAGTGGCACTCATCACATCTCCATGATGCCTCCTAAGCCTAGTGTGACTAACCTAGCTCAGTCTTCCACTACCAATCACTCTAATAAATATGGTAGCTAAGATGCATCTACTAATCACCAAAATATCTAGTGCCCTTATAACCATCAAATAACAAAATATGTATTAGACCTCCATGTCACTTATAATCAAATACATTTTTTTAAAATTTTAATAAAAAATGAACCTAATTTGCCTTAATCTATTTATTTTCAATCAATTTGACCTATTCTTAGCCTACTTGGCCATTTTAGTACTTACTCAATAAAAAAAGGCCTTTCATGCACTATTTTAGACAATTTCCCACATTTTAGTATTATACTGGCCACTTAATCACATACTAAGTTAACCAAATAGTATTGGGTCGACCTCATGGACTTAATCAACTTGGTCAACCCTTTCATTTCCCCCTTAGTAATATGTCAATAGAGTGAAATAAATAAGTTAGAAAAAGGGTACTAATTTATCACTCTACCTATTAAAACTAAGTTGACCCATACCTACTAAGCCTACAATGTTAAAATAGCATTCTTAACCTACTAGGTTGATTAGGTCGACCTAGTTGGTTCAAATTGTTGAATATATGACCTTCTTGTAAAAAATGCTTCCAAAATTTATTATTCTAGTTCCTTTCAACCCATTTGGCCCCTAGTACCCTTATAAAATATATAGGGTTCATTATAGGCTCTAGAAATTATCTAAATTAAACATTTCAATAAAACACTTAATTTCAAATAAAATACTCAAAACAAGTTTGAAATTCTTAGTTGCCTACTTGTGCTATAATTGCTAGGCATCCTCCTTATCTCAACTATCATCTCCTCACCATCCTAGCTCTTTTAGCATTCATTTGGTCTCTCATATCTCTATTTTTCTCTCTAAATAAGTCAAACAATAAGCAAATGACTTTCTTTTCACCCTATTTAAACTTATTATTCACAATTATTTACCTTTCAAATATTTACCATTATATTCTTTGTTTTGATCATATCTTTGTTTTTAATAAATATTTATTTAGACCATAAAAAGTTATGGAATCATGATATCTTAGATAATATCTTCTACTACTAAATGCCTATATTTCATATCTTTTTATTTTTCACTCTTTTTTACACTAAACTCTACATGTTCACCTAATGTTCCTTACATTAGATGCCTTCACATCTCTCATAGTCTCCTTCTTTATATAACACTAAGGTAAGTAAAGGTATGTGTTTTTCAATTTTATCTTTTCAATTACCTTATTTACTCCTTATGATATTTTAATTAGCATCAGAGTTATGTGTTATCATGTTCTATTCCCAAAGTACCATCCCATGTTGTACTTACATGTCATGTGATGAACTTCGAGTGGGGTATATGTATACATATAATATTTTCAAAATTTTATTAAATACTAATTTTCGTTATCATGAAAGAACCTATTGATTATCAATCTCTTTGAGTGCACACCCTAAGGGGTGCATTGGGAAAGGGGTAACAATACCATTAGTGTTTCATCAGATTATTGTACCTTTTACCAATTGTTATCTACATACTTTTCTCCTGAAAACAATTCCACTAAGCTTGTTATTATCTCTTGTATATTTCTCTAGTCATTTCCCACGTTTAATCCCCCTTTTCCTAAGCTAAAACCCCTTTCAATAGTTTATAATACTAGGTCAACCAGGTCAACCTTATAATCTTATTGGTGAAATTCATTTAGGGTCTAGGTCAACTCTTGGTTGACCTAAGCTGTGACCTAGTGAATTTTTTTCAATATCAGTACTAGGTCAACCCTATTGGCTAAAACTTTAGGAAGGGCTTAAGGTTAAATATACCTATATATACAAGATAATTTTTCCATTATTTAGATAAGATAATAGTAAGTAAGAGCTATTTTGCATCTACTTATCTACCATTCTACTTGAGGAGTAAGATTATGGTTTCATACTTTCTTTTGAGATATAGATCTTGTCTTATGGAAAAGTCTTTTAGATACATTGATAGGTTGTGTAGCCTAGAGCTGATTTATCCTTGTTATCCTTACATATCACAACAACCTCTTTCAAAGCACCTTGGCCAAGGGAGAGATTGAGGCTTGGGAGGTTTATCTTCAAAGTTAAGTACTCCTAACTTTGTTCCTTCTTTGTAAGATTAGATAGATATGCATTTGTACTTATCTTTCATGCATTAGGATTTCATATACATTGATTTGATTATATGTCTTATATGCATGTTTATTTTTGTTTTTTATTACCCCCACTTTGTGACACAAGCTTTGATGAGAACTAGATTAGACTTTTCTTTAATTATTATTAGTTAAGTGAATATGAAGACATAGGTCTTATTTAGGGTTATTACATGATTTTGCTTTACTGGAGGATTAAGAACCCTCCCTAGTATCATTATTTTGATAATATATCCCCTAATTGGGTCTAGAAGATCCACATATTAGTCATGTTCCTGATTATCTAATGTATCCCCAATTAGAAATGTAAGTATGATATATCTTCTCCAAGTTAGGATTGATTTATAGATATGATGAATTTTTTATTTCATATAATCCTCATCACTCATTACTTCTTTACAAGTTGTGCACTCTTAATCCTCATCTTTAGATTGTGCCTCTTCTTAGGCTTATGTAAGTTTCTTCCCTTGTGTTTTATTTTATCACATTTTATAGACACATAAATTAAATTTCATGATAGAATAATGTACTTATGACCACCTTTTTTACACACTCAGATCATGCCTTAATCTAGGGCCTTTTGACCACTTTCCTTAATTCTACACATAGATGACCCATTCCTCTAAGAAAACCAATGATCATAGAATGACCCTATTCTTCATGATAAATAGTTTAAGCTCATTAATAGACTACTCTTTAAACCCATATCATTTTTTTTATGTTCATAGGAAAACATCATGCTAATTGGACAACAATGCTCCCCAGGTGTGTCTAGGTCCACCAATTTTGTCCTCTCTCCAAATAATGACTATTTTACCAAATTCAAATTTATGTAATGAGTTGTAAATTTTTTTTATCAATACCCATTAAAAATATTCCATGGTTATCATTATAAATAAAAAAATTCAAGTCATTTTGCACTAAGAGGCTTCTACATTGAAAGACACTAGAACTATAATCACACATTGAGAGAAAATTACCTATTTCTCCCATTTTTTATTACATGCTACCTTATTATCCCTATTATAAAGTTTAAATACACTTATAAGATCAAAATTAATATTTGAGTCACTTAATCACATCAAAATTTCACAAGCATCTAATATTTTGTCACTAGTATTTCACACACACCATTAT
Organism: Torreya grandis; assembly: GCA_037957365.1. Taxonomy (NCBI): domain Eukaryota; kingdom Viridiplantae; phylum Streptophyta; class Pinopsida; order Cupressales; family Taxaceae; genus Torreya; species Torreya grandis. Next base: position 255,000 of record JARHVA010008550.1, on the reverse strand, counting down.
TACATAGGATAAATATATAGAGTTTGATCCCTCTTCAAAGTATTGGTATGTAGGTAGTACTAAACATAGGGGGTGTTGAGGTCAAGAACAACTTCAATCACTAACCCATTTTATCATGTGATTGCATTTTACTATTGGTCTATTGAGCTAGGGTTACAAGTGAAGGAGAGGACATATAATAGTTTTTGTGAAGGATAAAAAAATCTCACAAAATCCATGGAACACATAGGTGAAGGTAAACATATCACATAAATATTTGAGATCTACCACTAACTAAAAATACAACTCCCTATGGATAAAAACACACTACTCTCCTATCTGATTATGTTGGTCTTATCTAGAGACCAAAAAAGTATCTATTCCTAATTCACATTATCATAACATAGTCACATAATTATACTTATAGTTGTACCTACTATCCTATGCATCCAATTTATAACTAATTTTTATTTATTTATCATTTCCCATTTTAGATTTTTTATAGATTTAATAAATTACAAATAATTTTATGTCATTTATTGCATATCTATAGCATTATGATTTTGTATAATGTTTATTTGATTAGAGTCTAACATATCTAGTTTCCCAAAATTTAATAAAACACATTACCTATTGATTCTAATTTTTGTAGTTGGACCATGTGAATAGCCCTATTTCTCTTGATATTATGAGGGTTATTCCCTCATTTTCATCTCTATGTACAACTAACTCCACTCTAAGAATCTTCTTTATGGCCTCCATATACTTTTAAATTATCTAGGATTGTTAATGACCCTTGTGTTTCCTAGGATTTAGGGCATATGAAATGTGATAGATACAGTGAAATATATATTTTCCAACTTATTTAGTAAGGATAGGGTCTATTATTTTCAATTCATCATCTAATTCATTATCATATTTCACTGAAACCTTATTTTATATTTGCATAGTGTTTTGAGTGTAAAGAGTTCTTCATCATTTTTTATGTGTTTAGATTATTCCAATATGCATTGAGCACACTCTTTATTATCATTATTTAAAAATAATACACCCACATTGAAACATAAGATAATTTGACATAATTTTAATCTCTAAGTGTATATTTTAAAAAGATTGGTGCCTCATCATATAATTTTTTTCATAGTTATCATATGCCTCTGATAATCCTCAAGAGATGCACCATTCATTCCCAAATAATGGGACCATGTTATCATAAAACTTATCCATCTTGATTATAAATGATTCATCATAAAACTTGAGGCACACATTATTTTTGTGTATTTTGTTTTTTGAAAATGGATCCCATAATGGGTGGAAGCATACATTATCTCCATACCTATCTAGGATGCTAATTTCATCTAGTATGATCAATATTAGAATTTTGTCCCATTAAAACAAATCAAATATTTTTTGTACTTTTTTGGTGATCTCAATAATGTCATTACAAATTAATTTTCTAATGTTTAATTAGATGTTATCAATACCTACCTAGTATGTAATACAGATCAATTGTGCACAATCTGGTGCTCAATAAACATACCACAATACACATTACCCTATTATTTATATGCTCTATAGGAAACATGAAATTTTTCTTTTTGTACTTAAATAACTTAGCCACTCTCTCAATATCCTTGATAGTGGCCTACACAATCTTTATGTCATTGGCATTGTAAGGCAACCCTATAAATTTAATTATGTGTCTAGAGGACATCTTCATCAACACCCAAATAATTTTTAACCTATTATCATGAACATGTGAGAGTAAGATTTGAACTATTTTATCTAGTTTTCCAAAATAAATAAACTCAAAAAATTACAACACCTTAATATTTTCTAGGGTTATTTTCACTCATGTTTTAGACATTAACATTTCATATGTGCCCACCTTATCAATTTATAAAATGGTAATATTTACTTAAATTTCACTAATTATTTTACATATTATGGTTTTATCCCTCTATCATGCCTTGGTCAACTTTTAAAACCCACTCTTCACCTTACAAACATGAATCATGAAATTACATTCCTACAATTTCTATTTATACCTCTTCAATCTTACTTTCTAATTATTCCAAAATAAACCTTGAATAATATTTGAGTTACTTATTTTAAATTATTCAATTCACACATGATTATTTTTGTTTTATGCTTAATAAATACCTTCCTCTTAGACATCAATTTGGGTCTAAATCCTCTATGTAGGCTATTAATTTTTTTTAAACCCTCAATTTTTAATTTAGCTATAAGATTGAGGTCATTTTAGGGGGGTGCATTATATTTGAAGCACAATTTGCCTCATTTTTGACTTTATTCCAATTTGCTTACTTTAATTCAGTCCAAAAATGAACCACATTTCCTTGTTAATTTAAATTCTAGCCTCAACTCACTCAAAACGCATAATTTTTTGGTACTTTTTCTTGCACTAGGGATTTTAGTGTGTTGTTTACTTTTGAATATTTAAAATATTTTAAAAACTTAAAAGTAATTAAAATTATTTATAAGGATAAATTTATACCACCTATATAAGTTACATTTCCATAATGGTGCATGATATTCCATTCAGTTCATTGTTAATACCATTTCTATACTTTTATATTAACTATTGGTGATGTCATCCCTATGAAACTCCATTTAGGCATGACCTATGATTTTATATCTTTATTAAATTATTATTAAATCCATGTAACCATATTTTTTACACCCTCATATGCCTCTTGTATCTAGATACTTGGTTGATTATGTGCATTCATCCACTAGCTACCTCCATAATAGTTTGAGCCTTTCTCTAAATTATATCCCATACTAATTTTATGCATGGTATTAAAATAAATTAATTTGTTTAATATATATTTTTATAAATATGTACCCATGCATTATTTTAATAATCCCATTGATTCTTCATTTTGTTAGCATGTGTGTGATCACAACCTTTAATTTTTTTTGACACACTTCCTAGTAGATAAAGATGATGGATGGTGCATGATGTGTAGAACCTATGTTAACTAAAAAACTAAAATAATCATAATAATATACATGAAAAAAACTATACATCTTATTAAAATAAATATAATACATATTTTCAAACATAAAAGGTGTGACAAAACACTCCACAAAATAATTGTGTCTGGCATATGTATCTCAAATAAATTGATATGACCCTTCTTAAAATAGATAATAATAATAATAATAATAATAATAATAATAATAATAATAATAATAATAATAATAATAATAATAATAATAATAATAATAATAATGTGAATACCATAAATAATACTAAAAAATGAATATAAAAAAGACTATATTTCATATAAAGGGATAAAATTTTCATTATAATATCACTAGCCTCTTTAAGGGGCCAACCTACTTTGAGAAAGCTCAATACAATATAATTCATAGATGCTTTTCCACTAGTTTAGGCTCTTATCTATATTAATTATATCATATCAAAGTACTAATTTACATGCTTGTGGGATTATTAAAATTAGATCAAGTGATGAATTACAAAGTGTAGACACCTAAAATTAACCAATAAGTGCTTGATAATGGTTATCCTTGACACCTTTACCTTGTTTGTCCAATTCACCATTCCAATAATCTACAATCTCTATGAAATCCTTATATATATTAAAATTCCTAAGAAAATCTTCTATATGCCATTATTGTATCCATATTTATCCTTATTCATCTCTATTCAACATGAAATTCACTTTAAATATTATTTCATAAGCTTATGTTCCCTTTGGATAAATGTGCACTAGGTAGACAGAGGTACACTATGCACTTGTCTAGTAGTGTAGACATGTCCCCTGCTCTAAAGGATATCTTCTTATAACGCACTTCCTAATAGTTTTCTTGCACATATAAATATGTTTATTATTGAAAAAATTCAAAATATTTCCTTATAAAATCACATCAAGGGTCACACTTAAAAGGACTTATAATTCATTTACACATCATATATTTTATGATTTTAAATTCATCTTTTTTATGAGTAAATACTCCTATTTTAATTCTCTTGTAATTTTACAGTCACTTGGACATATATAACATTGATTATTATAGGTTGGGGGTATCCACTTGTTAAAAATTATAATAAAAAAATTTATTTACATTCATATGATATTCCCTAAAGGGAGAACTACATTGGCCTGAGGCCCTTTGGGCCATGTAGGGAACACTTAGTCAACAAGGGGTTTTCTAAATATAGCTCAACCATTCCAATATCCCTTTATTTTTCCCCATTTTGTATTTAATATTAATTGTGTGTATTTTTAGGACTAGGGTTATAATTTTAAAATTATTTCATGCATAACATTAAGCTTTACACATAAACAAATTGCATTTAACCATAGGTAAAAAAACCCATATTTTTAGATCTAGTGCATAGTCTGATAGGATAAAGTCATGGTACTAGACAATGACACACTATGTTACTATCTGCCTTTTATGGAATTATCATAGTAGAAAATGAGAATTTATTTTTTGATGCATCTATGATTTTAAGTTTTTTAATACAACCACAACCTATAGAAAGTTTTACAAATCTAGAAATAAATTAGTTGCAAGGACAACCCCCTAGCCCTAGTTTTTATTTTTAGCAATTTATAAATTTTTAAAATAATTTAGATATTTTTATGTAATGTATTTTTTTTCATATAAAATTCTTGATCAAATTTAAATATTTTAAATTTTTAGTTATAGTTAATTATAATTCATTATTAATTATAATGTAAACATTTTGGTGAACCTATTTTAGTTGGAACACTACTTGTTACTTGATAATTTTTGGCTTAGGGTTCTAGTTCAATTATGAAAATTATTGACACTAAAAAATATAATCCTCAACTGTGGATGCTATCCATATGATAATGATTCAAAATTTTTGGCTTTAAAGTATTCTAACATTAAAATTATTTATCTTGTCACCTCAAATAGATATTGACATAGAGGCTCTTTATTTCAACTTCAGTTTAAATTTTTCTATTTTTCATATTTTTTTTTCTTTATTTTTATTTTTTATTTTCTTTATTTATAAACTATGTTTGGTAGTTTTAAAACCACTTAACTACTATCATGAAGGGTTACATGATATTCTATTTACATAAATGGTGGTATGAAGGGGTTTTAATTCAATACTCAACCACAATATAGATATAAAAATTAAGTTTGGTTTCCATGTGCCTCATGGTATATCATAAATTTATGGGATCATTGTTTACACCAATATGAAACCTCTTTTATCCATTTAATTGTGGTGAACCTAAGAGGTATCACCCAGGGAAGTTACTCTCAAATTACCTTCAAAACTAGGGTTACTGGTGAAGGTTTTGAATTTATGGATGGATTGAAAATAATATTTGATTTAATTTTAAATTGAAGCTTTGTATCAACTATTTTTTCCTAAATTACTAGTTGTTAGTGTAGTTATGTTAAAAGCAAGCTTTTTGACCAAAACATGTATTGAATAATTTTAAAACCAAAAAATAAGATTGATAATTTTACTTTGTAAATACCTAAAGTAATATATATATATATATATATATATATATATATATATATATATATATATATATATATATATATATATATATAACACAAATTTACAAAAATAATTATTTCACCACACTTGTGCAATTTTTTTAATTAATAGTAAAGGCTAAAACTAGCCAATTATAAGAAACTTGCATGACCAATTAATTATAAATAAAGAACTTTACTTAAAAACTAAGTAAACTAAAAATAGAATCTATTTATTTTTAAATCACTAATAATATATGACCATAATGAAATAAGTCTCTTCATTAGTTAAGCAAACATGCACACTCACATGCACACTAAACAAGTGAAAGTCTAAAAATATAACTATAAAATATAATTTTTAATAAAATAACTTTATGTCTATTTCACACTCAAGTAGAAGTGTGACACACATGTGTGTATGTATAATTAACTAAATATGCCATCCATTAACATGGAACTAACACATAGATAATAAGGAGCCAATAAAAATGTAGGTGTTGAAAATGTTTTTGGAGTTTTGAATATTTGTTAATTTTTGGATTTTTTTTGGAAATTTTGACAAGGTTTAATCAAATAGGTCCTCATCATCAAAAGGTTTAGATCCACCTAAAAAGGAATTTCAGATTTATTTATATTGATTTAGTGACAAAATTTTAATGTTTCTATGTAATAGTTACTTAAATCCAATGGTGTAGGTAAATAATCATGCCCATCATGTTGTATGTAAATCATTTTACCCATAAAATTAAAGTTTATGTAAAAAATTGTAGTATCTATCTTAATGTTCCACTTACCTATAAAATTTAGTTTTAAATGTGGTTCATGTGCTGATATCCATATAGTTGAAGCTTTGACACGTGGTCCACAAGCAATGGGTAACTAAATGTATCCTTGATATTCAGGACCCAAGATAGAATATATTAGTTAATTTGTAGTATATCCCAATTATGAAATAAAAGTAGTCTCACAAGTTTTATATCTCTTTTTTGGATCAAAATCGATATGGTGGCAATATACCCCATCAATATTAGCACAAATAGTTAAATCTTCATAAAAAACTCATTTTGTGGTGCATTTATCTTTTGAAAGATAATAATTATTTTTCCTTTTGCCTATTATAAACACATTGTGTATGAGTCCTTTGCTCTTATATTATTGTATTAGAGTTTTCAATGTTGTACATTGATTGGTAGTATGGCCAATGATTCAAAGGTAATTACAATATAATACTCCCTTTATAGATAGTAATCTACTACCTGATCTATGTTTGGTATAAGGTAAATAAATCATTCTATGTTCAAGTGACAAAGATAAGAAAATATCATTGGTATCTTATTTCATTGTGATCTGTAGCATTTGGGGTAAACCCTTTTGAGAAGAATCCACATTATTCACATGATGTGCTTGAATTTGGACCTTATAAGGTTGACTCAGTACTTTTAACCAAGAGGGATGTATGGAATAAAAATCATTTACATGCTCATCTATTAGTTTTATTTTTCCCTTATTTGGATTCAACTCTCTATTTTATACAAGTGGGTTTAGTTTATATGTATCAATACCCATAGGTTCAAATAGGTTATATTATAGGTGTTATAGTGGGTCAAAATTTGAAATTCACTTTTTATCATCTATCATATCATAGGCTGTATCATCAACATTGTCATAATAATTTGAGATGTGGCCATATTTTTACTCAGTGTTGACCAGTAAAGGAAGTTCCAATGTTGGGGGCTATTTTATTTGTATTGGTTCTTTTGGTAATGGTTCTTTCTCTTTTTGTGCATCTGTATGAACTTTAGAATTTATGACTTATTTGAATTTAGAAACAAATGAGTCATTGTACTTGACTCACCTATTTCATATGTGTGAATATGCTCAAGAAGGATACATTGTTTAGGTGGTACCATTGTAGGTATGCCATCAATTTAAGAATCTATCATTTTGTATAATTTAAAAGTTTCATCATTAATAGCTATGCATAATAAGGTCTCCTCATGTATGAATTTTACACATCAATGAAGTGTGTATGGTATAACTTCCATTAAATGTATTCAAGTTCTACCCAAAATTAAATTATAATGTAAGGATTGAGACATGACCTAAAAATTAGTTGGAATCATTTTTGGTCCTAAGGTCACATCCAATGTAATTGTCCAATTAGAGGCTATGTGAATTATCAAACCTTTTTATTTTAGAATTTTTTTTTTGATTAAGGTTTGTGTTAATACCCATGGTGATTAGGAATTGTATGCTATAAATGTTTAGACCTGATCCATTATAAATGAGCACACACTTGATACCCTTACTTTGCATTGTCACTTGTATGAACACAGACAAATTTTAGTCAATAATATTTTTGGATGGTAAATGTATTATATCAAAGGTGATAAGATTATTATTATTATTCTTGATATCTCTCATAATATCTACATAATAATTAGTTTTAATATCATTTGGAAATTATGTCTCATGTAATGCCTTGTATAGGATATCCTTTTAGACATCAGATTGCTTTAGGATCTCAATGATTAAAATATTATCACCTATATTTTTTAATTGATAAATAATGTCATATCTCTTATGCTTAGGTTTAGGTGGCACTTATTGTATATTAACAAGTGTTGGAGTGGGTTCAGAAATTTTACCTTTTTAAATAGTAACAACATGGACCGTAAAATACAATATAAGTTATGGGTGAATAATGGGTAAATAATGGCACCTATATAAAAATAATATTCTAAAAATTTTATCAATTAATAATGTTTTCTCTCTTGTAGGAACCTATTGAGTCTGAATCTCTCTAAATGAACACCTTAAAGGGTGAATAAGGAAAGGGATGGGTAGACTATTGGTGTTTCATAGGATTATTTTCCATTGTACCACCACTTGTTATTTACACAAACTTATCCTATGTACTTCCATAATATTTGACACCTCTCTTACACACTCATCTAATAAATTCACCACCTTACTTAGCCCCTTTTTAAGCTGAAAACCAATTATTTACATTTAGCGTACACTATCAACCTGGGATGACCCTATATTAAAATTGTTAAAAACACATTACAGGTCTAGGTCAGCTCTGTCTCACCTAGACCGAGACCTAACTTGTTTTTATCACTTAATGATACAAATTCAGTTGGGTTGACCCCATCATTTAAACTTTCAAAAAGGTTTAGGGTTAGACTCAACTATATATACACATTTATTTCATTATTTCTTATAGAGAGACAACAATTAATTATTCATTTGTACTTATTTACAATATGCTCTTCCACCATTCTACTTGAGGAGTTATAGATTAGGTTTTATACTTGAATAAGAATCTTGTCTTGTGGAAAAGTCTTGGATGCTTAGGCCTTTCTTAGTGATCCTTACAAACCACAACAAAATATTTTGAAGCATCTTTGGTCAAGGTAGAGATTGAGTCTTGATGGGTTCATCTTCAAGGTAAGTATCTCTAATTTTTCTCATCTATTTGAGTAGATAGAAGTAGCATAAGTAATGGATTTTGAATATATTTCTCTATCCATGCATTAGGTTTTTATCTATACATAAGGCAATTAGAATTATCCTATGCATGTTTAATTTTTATGATTTTTACCCATAATTTATGCCAAAATATTTGGTGAGCACTAGATTATATTTTACTTTAATTTGTCATTTACTTAGTGAATATGGAAATATAGGACCTATATAGGGTTATTGCATGGTGTTGCTTGACTAGAGGATTTGTAACCCTCTCTAGTGATATTATTGTGTTAAGATATCTCTTGGTTAGGTTTAGTGGATCCATCTTGGTCATGACCCCAAATATCTAATGTATCAATAATCATAAGTGTATGTAGGATTTATCTTCTCTGAGCTAGAATTGATTAATAGGTCAGCTACATTTCCCTTTGTATATATTCTAGTGAACCCAATGTATATAATATCCCTTTTAGGTTTTATTTCACACATTAATTTTTGTCATCATATTATATATTTATATTTTTTTAGTACTTTATAAAGCCTACCAGTATAGTTGTAACAATTGTATGCACAAGTTTAACACAATTACCCAAAAATGACTCTATTATGTCTGTGTAGGTCTTCTCCAAATATAGGTGACTAAATAAATCAACTCAAAATAGTATTATTATTCAAGTATATAATTAAATAAATATTTAAACTAGTTGAATTTATTCATAGTTCTCCTTTCTTAGCATACAGTTCTGGAAACATAGTCGAGCCAGTCGACTCTATTTACAACTTCTTTTCAGCACATAGGTTTTGTAAGCTCCATCAAGCTAGTTACCTCTATTAGTATAATTTTTTAATCAAAAATTGAGTATAATAACATAATTTTTTTAAATTTCAACATATTTAAACTCACTAAAGTTCATTCTTACTCTCTTTATGAGTTTAGTTTTTCTTTTTCAGTATTATTTTTCACAAATTTCCAGTCTAAAAAATTACAACCTACAACCAACTAGGTCAAATAGATCAACATGGTTATGTAGCCTATTTTATATTTAAGGAAATATTTGACCTATTTGATAGTGTTCTTATAGATCCCACTTCAATAGAATAGTAGTGACCTAGCTGAGTTTGTTCTATATTATTTGTATACAGTGTCACTTGAACTAACTCTATACTCTTCAAGTCAACAAAATTAACCTATTTTTTCTAGTAATTAGTTCAATTTTCATTCTATTTGATTACATTATTAGAGTAAAAAACATAAATTAATTAGGTGGTTATTCAATTTAATGATTTAGTCACACTACTTTGATCTTTTGCACACACATCCAAATCACTTTACACTAAAAAACATTAAACATTTGACTTCCCAAGGCCTACCTACTTAGATTTCATCACCAAGTGGGAAGATAACTTGGTTTTATGGCCAAGTATAAACATATGGTTGGTCATATATATTGGAAAATAACTTTGACACCCTTATTAATGTAGAATTGTGAGATCAGGGGGTAGGCCCCAATACCAAGCTAGTGCCATCACTAATATAGATCCCTTTCATCCTAAACATATTGAAACCATCATTATATTGATTTATAGTTCCTTATTATAGACAAATTCTCTTCACATTAAATTTAAATTTTATTATAACTTAATAATGCTTAGGAATGATCTTGATCATTTTTTTGGTTTCATGCTAACAAAGGTCATTACCATGAAACATGTCAAGGGATTACAAAATTTGTCATTTATTATGCTCAATTATTTATTCAATCATGATGCCATGATCAAAATCCATCATCAATATTATGTTAATGCTTCCCAAAAGAAACAAGCTTCTAAAGCTTTATTCTAATAATCCAAATTATTTCTATACATCTAACCATAAATAATAAAAAAGGATATTTATGTGATTGATGCTGATTATGATCAATAACATACCAATTTGCAATACATAAACATGGCTAAGGTCAATTATCAATGCAAACCAACCCACAAAGATCTTATCACCAAACCAAAGAAACCATTTCTAGAAGAGTGACTTCTCAAAGATAATATTACTACTAACTTACCTTTAAAAACCAATAGGGAACCACTTCCTCCATTTTAACCTCCAACCACTTCTCTTCCTTGTGAACATATTTTATCCTCGAAGCCTCATTCTACTTATTTTTCTTCCAAAACTCATTGGAACTTTTTAGAGAAACTCAAATTTATGCCTTGAAAAATTCCTCTCATGGAATTAGTTCATACCTCTCACTATCATCATAAATTTATAATGAAATAACTTAAAAAAATCATAGAACCATCCCCCTCAAAAGAGGAACCACCTTCTCATGAGCCTCAACCAATAGAAGTTCATAACATTTAATCCATTTGTCCTTATTCAAAACATTCCATAGAGTTCCTTGAAGAAGACATGATTAATGATTAAATTCTCTTTTGAGCTGATGATCCACCCTATTTATCAAAATAACCATTAATACCTCCTTCATTCATAAAGCATTAGTAGATGAAGGGTTAAGAATTAGTGCGACATCTCTTTGGATAATTCAACAAATCACATATAAAAAATTTCATATCAAAGAAACTTGTTTAAAATTTCATGGATTCAATAAGACCAATCAAAATTCATTTGGTTGTATTTGTCTCCCTCTTACCATCAAACCCAAAACTATACACACTAAGATTATGGTCCTCAACTTACCATTGTCTTATAATATAATCCTAAGACACCCATGGACTTATCGCATGAGGGTTATTACCTTTTTCAAAATCTAATATATCAAGTATATTCATAATGGAAAATGATATAAACATGAGGTTGATCCTAAGCCATAGAGTATTTAACTTCCAAATCCTAAATCTCAATATCAGATTCTTATTATACTAAAACTTAATCATGACCCTTTACTTGAATTCATCAAAATGAATCTATATTTATAATTCACTCTTGCCAATTCTAATGATGACGAGTCAAATAATTCTCAAAACACATGAAATACTACTAAGCTACCTCCTTATGTTTCAGAGTGTCTTCCTCCTTCCTTGTTATGTCATGATTGTACCATCCCTATTATCAATGAGATCACTAATTTACCTCCTCCATGTAATGCATATGAAGAATATTATATAGAGGATGATTTCATGTGTAATGACTATGGAGTGGCTAATATATTTTAGGACCCTTTAATTATGTCACTACATAAATTTAGTGATCTAGACATTTCACCTTCTAAAGTTTCTTCTGATTCATATGCATGTACTATTTCTCTAACTTATGATGATAATTACATTTGGTCCAATCCCAATCAATATTTTTGGATGTTCAACATTATCATAAAAATTTAGCTCAAATACATGATTATAATCATGATTTTCACACCATTTTCATATATTTGAAGTTATAACCTAAAGGTCATGTACCTCTAATTAATTCTCCAATTCTCAATGATCCTTTGGTGGTTGAAAAAATATTACCTCTCACATATTTATAAATTTGATAACCTTTTATACATCCTATCACACTAGTTATTCTACTTGATTCTCTTCCCATTGATGATTCTAAAGATAAATCAATTGAATCTAATCAACCTTCTTATATAATTTCACCTAATCTAGAGATCACTATCAATTCCAAGGGCACAAATGTACTCCAAATACATTATAAATACAATCTCCATGGTAAAAGAATAATTGATCTTGAAGTATATGTGGAATATTATGGATCTCTACACATGTTTCCTATCAATGAAACTATCTTTGAATTGCTCTATAACTGAGAACCTTAACTTCATCAACAAAATCACAAACTTAGGAATTTCAAATGAAAGGCCTCTCATATTAAGAACTTAATTACTATCATCAATACTAAATCCAACCCTATTTACTCTCTTCCAAACATGCCATATTATTTTTGATATGGAAATGTTATGCTTATAAAGGAAACCACATTAATCAAATATGGCACATCATCATGTCATGTACTGTCACATCCTAGTTTCTCTCTAAGGTGAATAACCTTTTGATTTTTTGAATTTTATGGTTGTTAGTTGATTATTTACTATTTTTTTAAATTTTATTTCATATTCTAGTTATGGGATAGTTATATGATACTTAATTTACATGATTTATTTACTATGATATTAGCTATACTTTTATATTATGTACATTATGATAATGTTTGTTAGTTTCTAAAGTAGTATTTCATGGATGTATTTATGTTTGGGATAACTACCTTCATTTTTGTGCAGTGGATGCAAGATAGATCCATCCCTCAAAGTGTGATGGAGGGAGGGCATCATCAGAGAGGATGGTGTATATAGAGATGTTGGGGATGATAGAGAGGAAAACTACAAACCCACACACACACCATAGTAGATTAGCATGTTTTATGATTATTGTTTGAGTTAGATAGTTGTAGTATCTTTTGATTTTCTATTATATATGTCTGATGTGATCTTCTTATTGTCTTATTATCATGCTATTTTAATTATGTGATTTCACTAATCTATTTGTGTACTATATTAATAGCTATTGATGTTATTGCTTAGTTGTTTGAATGAATCTGTACTTATCTTATTGTGACTTACCACTAAATTGAACATAGCTCAATGTTTGTAAAAAATATGCTTTATTTAGATTCATAACTATAGGTATTATATGGAATCGAATAGTTTGCTTGATCAAGTCATTAAGTGATTATCATACATAGAAATTTTTTATTGTTGTAATGATTACATATCCAAGTCAATATAGGTAGTTTCACTATTAGATAGTTAAAGGAAACATCATTTTATTTAACTTAGTGTTGACTAAGGTTTTAATATTCTCATTATATTAAACAATTATACGACTAGTTAAATTCATAGTATTAGTCAATGAATTTAAAAGTTATTAGGAAGGTTTGTGATTTCTTGCATTAACTTTAATAAAATATAATTTTATTTGAATTTTTAATATTATCAATGGTATTTTAAATAGAAATATGCTATATCAACCTTGTCATATGTAATGATAGTATTTATTGGACTTGTGATATATTGGCATTACATGGAATGGTAATGTTTGATGACTTTGATAAAGTTGAATGCATAAATGTTTATCAGGGTAAATGGGCATGCATATTTTGAAGGATTATATAATGATTATTTTATTTGTTAATGAAGGAAAAATTGATATTATTAGGGTTTATAATCTATTTTGACTTGTTCCATAAGATGTGAGAGCTTGAGTAGCTATAGAGTTGGCATGAGATATGAAAAAGGAAAATCCACCCAAGTTCAATGGAACTATATTAGGATATGGAGTGAGGCATGGCTAAAAAAGATGGATAAATGTTTGGAGATTCATAATTACTCTAACATCATGAAAGAAGTCTAGGGAGCATATCAATTTGTTGGTGAAGTAACAACTTGGTGGGACAATAAGAAGATTGAGATGAACCTCAAATCCACCACCACCACTTGGGAATAATTTGTGACATTTTTAAATTCATGATGGCTTCCATAGCTATACTTTGATAAAAATATTATGTATTTTTAAAATATTAAGAAAGGAGACCTATCAATGAATGAATACTAGGAAAAATTCACCAAGCTCCTTAAGTATGTACATCAATATCAAGTAGATGAGAGGTTCATGATTAGCAAATTCATCATGGGATTAAAAACCCAAATTGGTTGTGAAGTAGATGTGCATGGGCCATCTACCATGGATCAAGTTTTTGATAAGGCAATCAAGCAAGGAAAAAACTTAAATCTCTTGCCCATGTAAGAGATAAGTTTAAGAATAAGTTTAGAATTTCTAAACCAACATTAAAAAATAATAATTGGAATCAGAGGAGTGGAGACTCCAAGAGTTAGTTCAAGAATCAAAACACCAAGTTCAATAGTAGTTCAGAGAAAAGAAAACTTGGTAATAGTTTCAAGGGAAACCAAAATTCTAACAAGAAAGGACCAACTAGAGGTTTCTTCATTTGTGGAGGTGACCATTATGCTCTAGAAGGTTCTAAAGACAAGTCAAATAAAAAAGGTTTTAATTCTCAATAGGGTAATTTTTAGTAGTGGATTCATGTAGCTGTTGACAATTACCAAGATGATTATCAAGCTTCACCCATGGAATTATCAGGTATTTTGTCTGATCATCCCATTTATATTTTAATTAACATGTGAGATAAAAAATGTTTCATTGCTCTTAGAATGCTTAGTAAAGTGTCTATAAAAGTTAAATTTATGGAAAATGCATGGTCAATATAATATGGGAATGATTCAAAGGTCAAAATTGACAAGTGTTTAATTGAAGTTAAGATTAGGTTACCTAAATTCACTATAGTAGTGGATATTTATGGTGAACCATAAGGTTCATATGATGTGATCCTAGGACAAAATTGGATTACTATGGAATCCATCATGATTTTGGAAATTAGACACAACTTTAGGGTGAGAAATGGGTGTTAAAGCTAAGACATATTTATATAATTCAACTCAATAAAGTTCAAAGGTAAGAATGTCAGGCATTTATAGTTAAGATAAATGAGATGGAGGAATATAAGGAACCATCCATTGATGATTATCCTTATTTAAGGAAATTTCAAGAAATTTTTCTAGAGGAATTACCTAGATTACCACCCAAACATGAGTTTCATTTCTTTATTTATATTATACCTAAATATAAACCATAGTCTAAGGTACCATATAGAATGATAACTAATAAATTGGTTGAGTTAAAGGTTCAACTTTAGGATTTGTTATCAAAAGGATTGATTTAACCAAGTGTGTCACCATGGGGTGCACTAGTTGTCTTCATCAAGATGGATGGTACTCTTCACCTATGTATAGATTATAGGATGTTGAACATGGAAAAGATCAAGAAAAAGTATCTATTGCCACATATTGATGATCTGTTTAATCAAATGTAAGGGGAAATATTACTTTAAAATATTGATCTTAGAGAAAGGCATAATTAGTTAAGAATCTATGATGAGGATATTCTAAAAACAATGTTCAAAACTTGATATGGGTATTACAAGTTCACAGTGTTACCATTTAGGCTGACAAATGCTCTTGTAGCATTTATGAATCTTATGAATAATGTGTTCAATGATTATCTAGATAATTTTATTTTGCTTTTTATATATGATATCCTAATTTATTCAAAGGATGAGGAAGAGCATTTGTAGCATATGAAACTAGTTTTTCATTATTTGTGAAAGCACATGTTATATGGCAAGTTATCTAGGTGTGCATTTTTCCAAAATAAAGTCGAATATTTGGGACACATTAACTTTATGTATGGTATTTTAGTGGATCCAGTCAAGATAAGATCCATAATAGAGTTTCTAATGCCAAATAATGTGCATGAGGTAAGGAGTTTCATGGGATTAGTGAGATATTATAAGAAATTCATTTTGAATTTATCTAAGATAGTTAATCTAATTACCTATCTGTAGTGAAAGAATCAGAGTTTTGTCTTGTCAAAAAAGTGTGAGATATCCTTTTAGGAGATAAAAATGAGGCTTATTTCAACACTAGTGCTATGAGTTCCCAATCCTAATGATCAATTATTAGTGATCATGGATGCATCTAGGGATGGACATGAAGGAATTCTTATGTAGGATGGCTCAATTATAGCTAATGAGTCTATGAAATTTTAGCCATATGAGGAGAATTATACCCCTCATGACCTAGAAATTGTGGTGATTTTGAATGCCTTACAAGTTTGGAGGAATTATATATTGGGGAAACTATTTGAGCTCAAGATTGATAACTTTAGACTCAAGTACATCTTCACCCAATCAAACCTAAATGCTCACTAGAGATGATGGTTAGAGTTCTTATCTAACTAGGATTTTGATATTAACTATATCAAAGGTAAGGAGAATATAATTGTGAATGCTCTAAGTTATAGAAGGTACATAGTAGTCATGGATACTATCAAGAGTACTCTCCAAGATCAAGTAATCAAATTCTTACCAAGAGATAAATTTTATGAATAGGTCAACAAAGCATTGTTTGAGAATGCTCAAAATCCTAGGTATAGATGATTCAAGTTAGAGAGTGATGGTATTTTGAGGTACAATGGTAGGATTTATGGAACTAATAAATATAATCAAAGGAGTATGGTGCTAAAAAACTACACAATGTCCCATATTTAGGAGATCTAGGTGTAATCAATCTCATGGATAAACTAAGAACACTCTATTTCTGTAAAGGGATCAATAAATATGCAATGGATTTTTTGTCTTGTTGTTTGGAATGTCAGTGTGAAAGCTTAACATGTGCATCTAGCTAGATTATTATATCCACATGATATTCTAGAGTGGAAGTGGTAAGTGCTTAGTATGTACTTTGTCTAAGGATTATCATTGTCATATAATTGAAATGATGTGATCTTGGTTGTAGTTAATAAACTAACCAAGGTACCCCACTTCATAATAAGAAACATGACAGATGATGCACCTATGCTTACAAAGAGATTTGTGAAAGATGTACATTGATTACGTGGATTTCTAGAGAAAATCATTTTGGATGGAGATACAAGGATGACTTTTATATTATGGTTGTTTAGGTACATATTTGAATTTTATAACAATTTATCACCTATAAAATAATGGATAGATAAAACAAGTTAACCAAGATTTAGAAGATCTCCTTTGTATTAATTGTATGGATCAATAATAAAAGTGGGAATGAGTACATTGAGTTTTCTTACATCAATTCATACCAATCAACATTGATGATGGCTCCATTTGAGGCATTATATGGAAGGAGGTGTAGAACACCCATCAGTTGGGATAGGTTAGAGGATAAGGTAGTCTTTGGACTTGAAATGCTTTTAGAAATGGTAGAGCTGATCAAAATAATTGACACATAAAAACAATTTGTGTAATAGATAAGGGTCATAGTACAAGCTCCAGTAGGACCAATATTCTAAAGATAATGCCACTTGGGAGGACTATGATGAGTTTTTCAAGTTAAATCCATATTTGCTTGCTTGAATAGTTGCTACATATTATGCTATTTTCTACTGAATAATGTTTTAAATTTAGAACTTATGTTTGAATAAGTGTCATCAAGCCAATGACCAAATTTAGGGGGGGAAGGATGTCACTTAATAATTTATCTTTAAGTAGAATAACCTTTTGATCCATATATTTTTAGGGTTGTTATTTGATTAATTATTATTTGATTAAGCTATATTTCATAGGCTAGTTATGGGATCATCATATAATGGTTGATTTATATGATTTATTTTCTCTAAGATTAGTTGTAATTTTATATTTTGTATATTGTGATCATTTTTATTAGTTTATACAATATTATTTTATGGATATATTTATGTTTTATTCTAACTACTTTCATTGTTGTGAGGTGGAGGTAGAATAGATCCATCCCTTAGGGTGTGATGGAGGGAGGGCATCATCAGAGAGGATGATGTAAATGGAGGCTTTGAGGATTAAAAAGAGGAAAAATGGAAACACATGCACACACCACAGTGTATTAACATGTTTTATGATTATTTTTTGAGTTAGATAGTTATAGTATGTTTTGATTTTCTATTATATATGTCTAATGTGATCTTGTTTCTATTATATGATCATGTTTTTTTAATTATGTGATTTCACTAATCTAATTATGTACTACACTAATAAACATTGATGTTTATTACTTATCTAGTTGTAACTTACCTCTATATTGAACATAACCAAATGTTTGTATAAACTATGCTTTATTTGGATTCAACACTATAGGTATTAGATAGATTCTAATACTTTGCTTGATCAAGTTATTAAATGACTATCATACTTAGAATATTTTTATTGTTATAATGATTACATATCTAAGTCAATATAAGAATTTTAATTTTTAAATTATTAAATTAAACATCATTATGTTTAACTTAGTGTTGACTAAGGTTTTAATATGTGTTTCTGTAAATTTTTGCTTTTTTCTTAGTTTTTTATGAGAAAATATTGAAACACAAGATGAAGGGTGTGTACCTAGTAAACAGGCACTCATTGATGACTAGATGAAGATGGAAATCCTTTTTGTATTGGAAGGAATACCTAAAATAAGACAACACTACCAAAATCTTGTTGGTTAGACAAAGATGCAGGGTGGACCACCTAACATATGCTAGATCCAAGAAGCTAAAGCTTCCTTGGATGGCTATCAATACACTCACCTAATAAAAAATGAATATGATAAAATAAAATAAATTTCATTTCATTTAAATTAATGATAAATTAAATTCTAACTACAAAAAAAATTAAATACTTATTCAACGAAAAATGACTAAATCTAGCACATGCTAAAACTAGTCAAGGCAAGGCCATAGTTTTGGGGTTTGGGTAAAATGGTAAGGATAAAAAGGATTATTTTTTTGGGTTGGGTAAATGATCAAGGATGAAAATATACAAAATGGTAAATGGATAGATGAGTCAAATAAGATAATATGTTGAGTGTGGCAAAGAGGTGAAAGAGGTCAAATGAGGAATATGGCAAAGAGGCAAAATGAGGTAAAGGGTTAAAAGGGTAAATGGTAAGATGAGGAAGGGATGAAGACAAAAATGGTTAGGAGAGTGAAAATATTAAGGGAAAGGAGGCCAAAATTAAATAAATAAATAAATTTAAATAACAAAATAAAAGATGATCTCAATGTTTGTAGATGCTTATTGGTGAAGATGGTTTGTTGAAGATTGTTGATGAATATGTCTTGAGGAAATTTGGGTAGAGCTTCATTACTTTGAATTATTTTCCTCCAAGATGTGGAATATTAATTAACTCATTTAAATGGATGAATACCTTCAATAAAATTTGGGCCAAAATACTCTAACTTTTCCCACCTCTTCCTAAGGTGAAGGAAAGGGGGGGGGGGGTATTTGTAGTTTTTAATGAGGAAACATGCCAAAAGAGGGCATCTTAGAACTATGGTGCATTTTTACCCAAGGTAAATTATGGGGTTGGTGGAAGATTCCTATGGGGGTTTTCAAGTCTCCCTACCTTGCATGCAAGTCTAAGTTTAGAAAGAATTGTGTATGGTTTGAAAATGGGATAAAAGATTTTGTTACACCCTTATTTATCCTCATTTATGACTTTTAAGAGTTCTCCCACAAATATGGCACCATTTTTAAATGGTTCATGGGTGATTCAAGGTGAGATGGGTCAATTTTGGCTGATAAGTCTCTTATTGGGGCTAAGCAGTCCAAAATGGGGGCTCTTTGTCTCTCCCAAGGTGTGAAAGGGGAAGATAAGTCAATTTTGAAGGCTATTTTCATGTTAAAATGCAAAACCAAGTCAAATGAATTACCCTTGAGGATAAATTCAACCCATTTAAAGTGGGGACCCTTGTGATGATTAAATGAGATCATTAAGCATCTTATAAAAAGGGGCTAAAGGTGGGGTACTAAGCCATGTCACTTTGCCACATCATTTTGCCATGTCACATGCCATGTCATTTGTCATGTCACATGCTATGTTAGATGCCATGTAATTTTCCATGTCACATTCCATGTCATATGTCATGCCATCATGAATAGTGAAAGTGGGTCCCATAATGAATAGTGATGGTGAATAGTGATTTCAAAATTATTTTTGAATGGTGTTTCAAATAATACTTTTTGAATAGAAATGGGTAGAATAGGGACTTTGGTTAAGTTAAGAGGGTGAGAAAAGGGGTTAGGAGGTTTTAAGAGGTTTTAAGGTGGTTTTGAGGCAGTTATACACCTAGAATTACAAGTGTGTACTTTTCTAATGTCTACATTTTGCCCCCTTTTTGTTATGCAACTTTGAATTAACAAGTTGCAAAACAAAAATAAATTGTTTGGTTTAAGGTCAGGGTGCCTTGAGTATGGGAGGAGGTGTTCCCCCTCAAATTGAGATTCGATGAGGAGAGGTTAAATCAGGTGTAGGTTTGATAAGTAGTTGGTGGGAAAGCACTAGGTGGTGCCACAAGGTAGTGGGGCATGTGAGATGCCAATAGGTGGATAAAATGTGACTAAGTGTGGTAGTCAAGATTGTACAAAGATGAAAGATAGAAAAATTGGTATAATAAGTTGATTACTAAGAAGATAGGTGACCAATAGATCATGTGACCATTATTGTGATGGTTGGGTACACTTATTAGCCTTCATAACAAAAGGGATAGTGTTTATATGGGTATCCAAATTCATAATTGATCCCATGTGTGGGTAACTAAAATTGGAAGTGATCCCATGTAAAACACCAATGGTCAAGTCATGTACTATTTGGTGTAAAATATTAAATGTTCAAATGTTCAACATGGAAAAATTAGTTGGTGTGTAAAAAAGACTATGATGAGGGCATCTAAAAACATGTAAATAGGTCAGGTCAAAAATAGCCAACATCAGTGTAGACATGGGTAAGGTGGTTGGATGGTTGGAATGGGGTGGCTAAGCAGACACCATATGCACTAGGTAAGTGGATGCTACCTACATAGCTCCATGGACATAATGTCCAAAATGAACTTTAGGCCTAATGTAGTTATTTTGAGGTTGAGAGTTTTAGGTAACTAGTTACCTCAATATGAAAAGGTGATGAGTTCATAGATAAAAATGAAGGTGGAAAAGTATGGGAGAGTCCAAACATGGGTAGGACAAAAATAAGGTCATAACAAAATAAAGGGGTAATAATTTTGAAATTTTTACCACCAAAAAAATGGGATAAATAGGCTATACCAGGCTATAGGAAATATGTTACTAATAAATTATCATGGTGATCTGATGGGGTATTTCATCACCATCTAAATAAGCCAACATTGTGCATACTCCACAATAATGTCATGAATAGGCTATGGAAGGGGTATGGTTCAATAATCTAGGGAAGTAAAATAGTAGAGTGTGTAAATGGGTCATGGTGAATATTCAAACCCTTAATGCTTGAGCCAGTGGGGAGTTGAAATAAGTAATCATTGATTTTTGAGGGAATTCTAAGAAAGACACTGAGGGGATTTGGAATATAGAAAAATATTAATTAATTGAGGGAGCATGTTGTGTTCCCACATAGTTATCCTAGATATCCCCTTTGAAGATGGTTTTTATCTTGATTTCAATAGTGGTGAAGGAGTGGAGAAAAAGGGATATAAAATGAGTAAGACCAGGGGGATGGGGAAGGAAATTTCTTCCAAATAGCTAGTAGTGCTTGTGCATGTTTACTGGTCTCATGACTTGTGAATGAGGTAAAAAGAGAAAGCACTAAAAAGTGTCAACCAAAAAGTGTTAAAGGGCTGAGTAGAAGATGAATGAAAAGAGAAGCATTGAGGTGACCAAGGGGGATGAAAGGAGCAAAGCATGGTCATATGGATGAAAAATAAGGAGTGTCAGGTAATGATGAAGAGAAAAAAAATAAAACATAGAAGTGAATAAATAAAAAGGATGGAGAATGAAGGATGGTGAACTTGGTGGTTAGGTGGCCATGAAAGGATTGAAAACAAATCTAAAAATATTGAGAAGGATTTGGTGATGAAGATGAGAGAGAAAGAAAAGGGAAACACAAGGGGTGAAAGAATGAGATGAAGATAAGGGATGAAAATTATGGATGACAATAAGGAATAATTAAAGTGGGGATATAAATCATGGATACTCCTACAGATGCAAAAGATAAGTAAGTACCATAATGGAGAGTAAAGGGGAATTAGAGATAAGAATAAAATGGAAATTATGGAAGGCTTATCTAGGATAAATAAATAGAGTGGGGATAGAGGAAGAGGAAAGAAAAATGCTAATAGAAAGAGAATATTGTGAGATAAGGAGGAATGAAGTGGAGGATGTGACAAGAATAGGGGAAACAGTCAACAAGAAATACACCCAAGATGAGGTAGAACTAGTGAGGAAATGAAAGGGCACAAAAAGAAGTAGGCAAATGATGAGAGTTTCAAGACATAAATCAGAAGGATAAGGGGAATGACAGACATGCCTATTTAATGTGGTGAAGAGTAGGTATGGAGATAAAAAGGATGAAACATAGTTTGGGGTGCCAATAATGGAGAAATAATGCAGCAAGGTGATAGAGAGGCCAAAAAAATAGAGGAAATGGTGGCTAGATAAGAGAGAAGATTGGGGAATTGGGAAAGATATCAATCCTTGTGTTAAAAGGGATTGATAAGCTATACAAGTGATTAAAAGAGATTAACAAGTTGAAAAAAAATGGTAGGTAAGGTGGGTGGTGTTAGAACTTAAGGGTGCCAAGAAAGAATGTTCAAAATAGTCTTGGTTAGGATGCCCTAGGTGAGGGGCACAATTAATGACAAAGGAAATGGGGAGTTAGTTTTTAGTGGTCAAGCTACCTATGAGTGGTGCCTACATAGTCAAAATGGACATCAGGCCAATGTAGTTAGATTAAAAGGATGGTCAGTGGCTTGCAAATGGGATTCCTTGATTTGAAAGATCACAAAATTTAGGTTAGGTTGGTTGGATGCAAAATTGGCAAGAGGTCAAAACTTGTTAAGGTTTGTTTTGGTTTTCTCATGGTTGATGGTGAAGAGAAGGAAAGGGAAATGTTAGTGGTCAAGATGATCATAAGTAGTGCATACATAATCCATGGACATTAGGCCAATGTAGTTCCAAATAGGGGTTGGGTTAGTGGTGTCCAAGTGGGTTTCCCCAATTAGATGAACCACATGGGTTGGTTTCGGATAATGGTAGAGGGTTTTGTAGCATAAAGGTGTTGGATTATGGCGAAGGTAATGGTGAAAGTTCCTAGTGTAAATTGGTGAATAATTACCATAATGATCCCACATGCCATAGGATGAGAGGCATGGATGGGTAAGGTAGGGTAAATAAGAAGGGAATACTAGGCCTAGTGACACAAATGACATTCAATATAACTAACGAAAAGAAGAGGTGTCTTTGTTAGGAGGTTACACCTTCTAAAATTGTGTGAGGGTAGGAGTTTAGAGATAATGTTTACTACTATGAACTAAGTTTTAGGAGGTGGGGATCTATCCAGATTTCTAGAGTTGTTGTGGCCAAGGTTCATCACCGCTACGAGCTAAGTTTTAAGGGTAGCAGTGAAGTAATGACCTATAAAGAATTTCTTTGATGGTCATGTAGATTCTACAAGTAAGGAAGTTAGCAATGTGGTAAGTGATAGAGGATGGACCTTTCCAGACCCAAGAGCTACATGGGTAGGCTAGACAAATGGTGGCCATGTCTACATCCTCTATCCTAGCTCCATAGAACCAATGGCTTATTGGTTTTGCTAGTTCAGGCCTAACCAACTAGAGGTTGCATGGCTGGGAAAAGATGGTGGTTCCCTTGCTATGAATTAATATTTATCTAGCACAAAAGAAAAGACTACCATGTTTAAGTAGACACTGCTAATGGTTGAGGTCTGATGCTCAGAGCATGTGGTAGTGGGTTGGTAGGAATAGGAGGGAAAAAGGGGCAACAAGGTGAATGTATCATTGTAAAAGACCTCAAGCAGAGTATGATTATCACTCTATGGGGGTGAATGTGGGAGAGGAGAATATAGTATACCCTTTATCAGTTGTTTGGATAGGGAATGCTATAAATTAAGTAGAAGGATAGTTGAACACAAATTCAAAGTCACCAAATAATTGGTCTAATGTGTAGGTAGGAAAATAACGTATGCCTATGTGTTATACAATGCATGTGTAATCTAATAAAATATTTCATGTGTCATGTGAATCCTTGTACCCTAAATGAAATATTCCATAGTTTGACATAAACATGTATAAAATGTGTTGGATGTTGTTGGTTAAATGTTATGGTTATGGCTATGAATGTTATGGTGATGGTTTTTGTATTCTCACTCAATGTAAAAGGAATGGCTATTGGTGTTGCAATGTTAAATGGTAAAATTTATGATGAAAACATCAACCAAGTATATTAATATGAGAATAGGGCATGATGCTTTATTTTTGACAAGGACTAAAAATGGACCCGAAGTGGGATCAACTTAATGAATATAAGCCCTTCAAATGTTATGCATGAATGGTCATTAGTTGATAAAAAAGATTTTTGATCATAAGGTGTCAATTAAATTCTAAATCCCTTGATTTACATATAGTCAAAAAGGAAAATGGGTGATAGGTTGTGTGAAGGGTAATGGGTGACATGTATGATAACCTCACGTGATTTAGTTTACCCCTTCTATAGGTGACCTAAGAATGTTATTAGACAAGTCCATGTCATATGATAGATGTAGAATGATCAATGTAGGAAGTCTACATGGGAAAGTTAATTGTAGCTTCCAACTTATTATGTTGCTTGAGAGCTGATTGTAGCTTTAGAATTGGTTTTGAAAGTGGGCTTTTTGCTTTATTATTGTATGTGGGAAGTTGATCGATGTGGGAAGCTTCCATGAAATTTATCTACTTTTGACAAAGTTGACTCATCCATTTTTCAAGGGATTGGTCTAAGCTTATTGTCTTTGTTTTAATGTTCTTGATAGCTATCCTTCAAGGAGTAGTCTACCTTACATATGGCAATTTTTATTTTTGTTTTTGAGTAGCTATCCTTCAAGGGAGTATTCTATAATGCCTAAGATATCGATCCAATTAATTTTTGTAAAATGAAATGTGTTTAGACATGGACTGATCTAATTAGGTTTAGAGGTTTACCTTTATGAGGTCAAAACTTTACACAAGAAGGTTGATGATATGTGAAAGGGTGTGGTTTTGAGAGAGAATGACTACGGGATTCCATCTTGTTAGGGATGAAAAGTATCCATGAGAACCATGCTATGGGTACAGCCATGTAACCCATATTTAAGATTAGGCCATGACTATCATGATTAATCACATGGTTCTATGTTGTAATCAATTGTCCTCAAAAGGGGACAAGGAAAGTTGGTGAAGGTTAAAATCTTATAATCAAGGGATGAGCTTAAGTTAGACAAATAGGTGAGCTTGATCCTTCTTTAAAAAAAAATGAATGTAGATGTGAAGCATTAAAAGGCTCAATTTCTAGGTTGCCTTTGAGAATGGATAAATGATAAGCTCCTGATACATAATTATGGGTGATGATGTAGGGTCCAATCCAATTAAAAACAAACTTGCCTTGTTTACTCTTCTCCATGTTGGTCACATGTTGGTTTTCTTTTAGGATGAGATATTTGATATTGAGGTCCTAAGGTTTGAGGTAAGGTTGGTTAGGTTTGATGGAGGTGGGTAATATCTAATGGTTTGATGGGATAATTTGTATCCCAAATAGGTCAGGTGGTGTCGAAGTGGGTTCCCCCAATTTGAAATGCCACTTAGTTCAAGTTGGGTTGATGGATAGGTTTGGTTTATAAGTTGAGGCAAAAATACAAGGGTTAGTTTAGTTAATGGTTAAGGTATGGTTGAAGTTAATAAATGGTTAAAGATTTATAAAAGGAAAGTTCCACCAGTTTAATCTTTGCATGGGTGGGAAAAAGATCCCAAAGTGAAGGCGTTTGTGATTGGGTTCGATTAGAATGTTGAGGTTTTTAAGGGTATGTCTATGGAATGGACATTTTAACCTTTCCATTATCCTTTTTTTGTACACGAGAGTGGGTAACCCTATAGATGGTGTGGATAAAAGGAAGTGTTGTTTTAGCTTGTTGCTTTGGTTCCTCCTTACTCTTAGGTGAGAATGGGGGAATAGGCAAGTTTTGGGTAGGATTGGTTGATGGTTGGGTTGGTAATGGGCTCAATGGAGGTTAATTTGATAACATATTATCCTTTCCATAAAGCTATTAGATAATGGTTTTAAGAGCCTTGTAATGTTTTGTATCATGGCCAAGTATCCTATGGTAAGAGCACAAATGGTGGTCACTATACCATGATAGTTTTGGGTGTGAGGAGTTGAAAGTTTTGATAGGGTCAAAAGGTTTGATAGGTGGTAAGGTTAAGGAAGAGGTTTTCAATAACCTTTGTAAAATGGTTGAATAAGATTCATACAAAGGTGTTGGAGGTGATAGGTTTTAAGTTTTGGGAGCCTTCCTAAAATTAGTTTTTATTGCAAAAGTTATGGGTGGTGGGGTAGTTTTGGTTTGTTAGTTAGGTTGGGATGGCTTGGTTAAGGGAGGCTCATCTAATAACATATTATCCTCATATAAGTTATGGTTGAGTTCTTGGAGAGATTTTAATGCTTTGTGTCATGTCCAAGTATCCTATGGTATGAAAAAACTAAGCTATCATTAAACCATTTTGGTTGAGGACATGAAGGGTCAAAAGTTTTGATAGGTTGGAAATGTTTAAGAGGTGGTAAGGTTAAGGAGGAGGTTGTCAATAATCTTTGAATAATGGTTGAGTATGACTCCACTAAAGGTGGTAGGGATTTGGTGGTTTTTGGTTTGGGTGTTGAAATAGAAGATTGTTTGGTGATTAGTGCTTTTAAGTTGGTATGTTTGCTCGATGGCTTTGGTTTAGGTAATAAAATTGATGAGATATACGGAGGGGATGGCAAAGTAGGTAGCTTAAGTATTTATAGTGTTAGTAGGAGAGATTTTTTAGAAAGGAAGTGTGATGGTGTAACTAGTAGAGGTCGTAGGGTTTTGGTATAAATAATGGGCTTCATGCTCAAGGTAGAGGGATGGGGACTCAAGATGGAAGGCAAGGTTGAAGGAGGGAAAATTTAGGATTTTGGGTTCTTTTGTGGTTTTACCACCTTGGTTATTTTTTTTTGGTTTTTAAGGAGGTTTAGCTACTTTATTTATTTCAAACAGTTGAGGGTTAGTTAGTTTAGTAGAAGTTTTAGATGGTTGGGTGTAGATTTTATAAGTGCTAGGTTGGTTCACCAAAGAAGGGGTTGGGGGTTTTGGTTTGGTTTTATTACCCTTGTCTTGGCTTGTGATAGAAGGTTCCATAATTAGAGGTTCAGTGGATGAGGCTATATTTTCTTGTGAGATATCCTTCAAAGAGGGAATGGATGGTTCTATAATAGGAGAGATAGGTGTAGAAACTTATATTAAAGGTTTGGGTATGGTTACTTCTTCTGTTTGGGTGTTTAAAGGGGTAAAAGGTAATTCTAATTCTTTCATAGGTAGAGGGGAATTGGTGGCTTGATGATTAAGTTCTTTGTTATCAAGCGTGTCATAAAACATGTTGATGGTAGGGTGTTGGGAGAGCATTTGATATTTTTTCTCTCATTTTTAATGGGTAAATGGTTTGGAAAAGGCTATTTGAATATGTTGAGAGTTTGATTTGGTGGAGAATTAGGGTTATCTAATCTAAGCTCCTCCTTGTCGATGAGGGATTGGACAAGATTATTAAGGGTGTTACATTTGTTAATATCATGCCCTATGACTTGATGAAAGACATAGTGGTCATTCTCATTATACCATCCTAGCACATGGTGAGAAGGATCAAACTTTTGAGGTGGTTTAATCGGTGAAAGTTGAATGATGTTGTCTTTTAACAATTTTTCCAAAATAGAAGCATATGGTTCTCTAAGTTGAGTTAATTAATTTTGATTATTCCACATTTGGTTTCTTTGGTTTGAATTATTTGAGGAATTATAAGTTTGTTTCCTTGAGTTTTGTTGGTTGGTAGATGGTGGAGGTACAAATGTGAGGATAATAGAATTGGTAGTCACTTTGTCCTTAATATTGCTATTGGTTAGGTTGTTGGGTTTGGATGAAGAGGGCTTGATGGGTTTATAAGTTAAATTTTTATTTTTTAATTCCAACTTCCCTTCTTCAATGGCTCTATTTTCTAGTTTATGATTTATGGTAAAGGCTTCATCAAATGTCTAAAAAATTTGGACACACAATGTGGAGGAAATATGTTTTGCACATGCTCAATAACAAATCTCTATGAGTTCTAGTTGAGGTAAGGGGAAGGAAATTTGGTTTATTAATATTTTCCAATGAGAGATAAAGTTGGCAATGGACTCATCTTCATATTGTTAGATAGAGTAGAGGTTGGTAAAGGAGACTTTATTGGAGATATTGATTGAAAAGTGTTCTAAGAAAGTTTGGGCCAATTGAGCGAAGGAGATGATAGAATGCTTAGGCAAGGCACTATACCAATCTAAGGCTAGTCTTGCTAGAGACATGGGGAATGTGTGGATAAGCATGGATTCATCATGGTAAATTAGATAACATGAGTGCTAGAATGCCCTAAGATGCTACTGGGGGTTCTCTTTATTTTATAACTTAGTAAATTTTGGGAGTTCCCATTGGGAAGGATAGGCATGGATTGGGATGAAAGGATGGGTTTGTTACATATTTGGTCATAGGAAAAGAGGTTACTAGATCCTAAAAATTAAGTTTAAATATTGTTAACTTTGTCGATTAACATCTTTAGCAATTTAGTTTGGGGTTGGGTTGGGGGAATGGTAGAATTGATAAACTAATAGGATGGTTGGGAAAAGGCAATATGGTTGTAATATGTTGATGATTGTTGAGGGGATACCTCATAAGAACTTGTGGGTATGGATGAAGAGGTAGGGGAAGATATATGGCTTTGTGGGTTAGCCACATATTTATAAGATGTGGGAGCTATTTACTAGGGAACAGTTGTGGTTGGAGGAATGGATGTATGAGAGGGTTAGGTTTGAGAGGTTACCTAAGTTTGGATAGGAGGAAGTGTTTGGGGTATCAAAAGCACTAGGTTTTAAAGAGGGGTGTTGGTTGGTTGGATAGTGCTAAGAGGCAAAAAAGAAAGAGTGGTGGAATTTTGACCCATAGTTGGTAGGGTATCAGTGGGAAGGGGCACACTCACCTCTATGTGAGATGATTCAGTCAAGGTTGAGGGTGCTTGAGTGGTAGTCAAGAAATTTGATTGGGTTTGATTTACTAGAGGGCCATGAGTTGAGGAAGAAGCATGAGAAATGGAGGGTTGGGTAGAGGTGACACCCACCATGAGGTAATGTGGCATGTCATAAGGTAGATTGAAGAGAGGGATGGAAGAGGTTGGGGTGTGAATGGCTAAGGTGGCAAGGTAATGTTGTAAGGTCACTGGGTTATTATCCAAATAGGTGGTGAAGTTAGCATCCCCTTCAGGGATCATTGAGGGTCTATTAGGTGAATGAGGCATATGAGGAGAATCATGGGGTGTTGCCTCAATGCCTGAGATGTACTCCATGGGTAAAGATGAAGAAGGAGGTAGGGTTAGGTTGGTTTGGTTTCTAATCTATAGTCAGGGTAAGACCATGTGAGAAATCAAAGAGAAGAAGTTGAACTTTTCACCTCAAATAAAAATTAGTTGAAAAAAGAAAAGAAATTGAAATAAATCAACATGCTCTAGAGAATGTTAAGCCTTCGAGTTTTAATTATCTATTATTGGCTTAAGCCTTAAATGAGTATGAATGGAATTGGCTTAAAAAGGTCCTAAAAAAATTGTCTAAGTTTATTTTTAGGACATTTAGGCACTTAAGAGTCAATTCTACATTAAACTGGGTATGTGGCTGGTCCTAGGGGCTTGCTCCCTACATTTTATGAACCCAAAGCTGAGCTGGGACTCGTAGCCAAAATATACCATTTGTTAAAATTTTATACTATGCTACATAATGGAGTTGATTAACCCCTCGATGATTAAATCTAAGTATAAAAACTAGTTGGGGTAATGTTACCTCTTGGTGATGAAATCTAAGTTAGACCTTATCTCAAATATTGTTTTGGTGTGTTGATTATGAAAGTGGTTCAATTTGTGTGTGAAGAAGAAAATTTAATCTATGATTAATTTTCCTATTTAATTAAATCTATGTGAGCTAATTAAGCAAGCAAACCATGAATGCACTTGATTTTAAACCAAAGGAAAATTTTGATGTCTTTGAATGAGTATAGAATAATGTAAAGGTTTATTTTATGCCAAAGGAAATTTTAGATTCCAAATTAATGAGAATAAAAGAATGCAAGGATTTATTTTATGCCAAAAATAATTTTGGATTTCAAATTTCATTTGATAAACATAAAATAATGAAAATATTTACTTTATGCTAAGAGGAATTTCAAATTTCAAATTTCATTTGGTGAACATAAAATAATGTAAAGATTTACTTTATGCCAAAGGAAATTTTAAATTTTAGATTTCATGAGCATAAAATAAAGTAGGAGAGAATGCAAATGAAAAATATTAAAAATTGGAATAAAAGGGCACCTAGATGATGCTAGGTCCCACCAGGTGTGCCAAAATGTTTCTGTAAATTTTTGCTTTTTTCTTAGGTTTTTATGAGAAAAGATAGAAACACAAGATGAAGGGTGTGTACCTAGTAAACATGCACTCATTGATGAATAGATGAAGAGGTAACTCCTTTTTTTCTTAGAAATAATACCTATAATAAGACAACACTACCACAATCTTGTTAATTAGACAAAGATGTAGGGTGGACCGCCTAGCATAAGCTAGATCCAAGAAGCTAAAGCTTCCTTGGATGGTTGTCAATCCACTCCCCTAATAACAAATGAAGATTATAAAATAAAATAAAGGTAATTGAATTTAAATCAATGATAAATTAAATGGTAATTACAAAAATAAATTAAATAATTGTTCAATGAAAAATGACTAAATCTACTACATGCTAAAACTAGTCAAGGCAAGGCCATAGCTTTGGGGTTTGGGTAAAATGGTAAGGGTAAAAGGGATTATTTTTTTGGGTTGGGTATATGATCAAGGATAAAAATATACAAAAGGATAAATGTATAGATGATTCAAATAAGAGAATATGTTGAGTATGGCAAAGAGGTGAAAGAGGTCAAATGAGGAATATGGCAAAGAGGTAAAATGGGGTAAAAGGGTAAATGGTAAGAAGAGGAAGGGATGAAGAAAATAATGGTGAGGGAGTGAAAAGGTTAAGGTAAGAGAATAAAAAAGGAAATAAATAAACAAATTGAAATAAAAAAATAAAAGATTACATCAATGTTTGTAGATGCTTATTGGTGAAGATGGTTTGTTGAAGATTGTTGATGAAGATGTCTTGAGGAAAATTTGATAGATCTTAGTTACTTTGAATTATTTTCCTCAAATATGTAAAAGAGTAATGAAATCCTTGAAATGGATGAACACTTGCAATAAAATTTGGGAAGCAATACTCTAAATTTTCCCACCTCTTCCTTGGGTGAAGGAGAGGGGGCGTATTTATAGTTTTTTTATGAGAAAACATGCCAAAAGAGGGCATCTTAAAAGTATGGCAAATTTTTTCCCAAGGTCAAGGATGGGGTTTGTGTAATATTCCTATGTGGGTTTTCATGTCTCCCTACCTTGCATGCAAGTCCAAGTTTAAAAGGAATTGTGTACATGGTTTTAAAATGGGACCGAAGACTTTGTTACACCTTATTTGTCCTCATTTTGAATTTTAAGATTTATACCACCAAATATGGCACCATTTTTCAAGGGGGCATGGGTGAATAAAGGTGAGGTGGGTGAATATTCCAATTTGGGCTGATAAGTCTCTTATTGGGGTTAAGAAGTCCAAAATGGGGGATCTTTCTCTCTCCCAAGGTGTGAAAGGGGTAGGTAAGTCAATTTTAAAGGTTATTCTAATATTAAAATTCAAAACCAATTCAAATGACTTAACCTTGAGGATAAATTTGACCCATTTCAAGTGGGGACCATTGTGATGCTTAAATGAGGTCATTAAGCATCTTGGAAAAAGGGACTAAGGTGGGGTACCAAGCCATGTCACTTTGCCACATCATTTTGCCATGTCACATGCCATGTCATTTATCATGTCATATTTCATGTCACATACCATGTCACTTTCCATGTCATATGACATGCCATCATGAATAGTGAAAGTGGGTCCCACAGTGAATAGTGTTTTGTGAATAGTGATTTCAAAACTATTTTTGAATGATGTTTTCAAATAATAATTTTTGAATATAAATGGGTAGAATAGGGACTTTGGTTAAGTTAGGAGGGTTTAAAATGGGGTTAGGAGGGTTTTAGGAGGATTTAAGGTGGTCCTAAGGCATTCAGACACCTAGAACTGTAAGTGTGTAGTTTTCTAGTGTCTACAATATGCTCATTATATTAAACAATGGTATGACTAAGTGAAGTCATAGTATTAATCAATGAGTTTATAACTTATTAGGAAGGTTTATTATTTTTTCATTAACTTTAAAAAATATAATGTTGTTTGACTTGTTAATATTATCAATGGTCTTTTAAATAGTAATATTCTATATAAACCTTGTCATATATAATAATATTGTTTATTGCACTTGTATTTTAGTTGACATTGCATATAATGGTAATGTTTGATGAATTTTATAAATTCAAATTCATATATGTTTATTGACTTTAATGGGCATGCATATGTTGAAGAATTGTATAATGATTATTTTGTTTGTTAATGATGGAACAATCAAGATTATTAGGGTTTCTAATCTATTTTGACTTGATTTAATAATAATTTTAACAAAACCCTTATGTGTTATTGGAATGATTCTATAGGATAAAATGGTTATATACTATTTTTTTAGTTGAGTTGTTCATGACATGCATTATTTCAGTCATTACTCTATCGAGGAATTAGGATAAATTCATGTCGTGAGTAAGGGCATGGAGGAGAATAAAATAAAGGTGTTAGAGCCCTGTGAGGGTAGGACATATGTGGGAATAGTAGGAAGAAGTAGACAAATGGTATTTGAGCTAAGAATTGAATACAAAATTTGACTTCTTTGGCATTATAATCATATTTTATAGGTTGGTGATGTACTTTAAATTCCTATTTGATAGTTTGATGGATTTTATAAATGAAATGATAAAATGGTTTACTTGTTTCATTTGATTTTGAAATTATAAAAATTATGGGCTAAATATAAGGCCTTTTCGATGGATTGGACATCCACAGAAACCTACATCCAACCCAAAATAACCCTAAATGGAATGGCTATAACTGTATGATTTTTTCCATGCTTATGTTAGCATCACCAAAGCTCTATGTTAATACCTATTTAAAATTTCTAAACCCTATGAATTCATTTTATGGTTATTTCATTTAATGGGTATTTATAACTAGACTAGGTAGGGTCTTAGACTTAGTATTAAATGCTGAACCAATTTTGGGATATAAGGATTACTGTTCAAAGATAGATAAAATTTTATATTGAATATGAAATATTTGGCTATGTATATACCTAACTTGGAATTTTTGTAATGATGTTACATATTTTTATAATAATTTTGAATATATATGAAAATGTACATATAAATATATGTACACATAGGATTTAATGTCTCAGTGATGTGTGTGTGTGTGTGTGTGTGTGTGTGTGTGTGTGTGTGTGTGTGTGTGTGTGTGTGTGTGTGTGTGTGTGTGTGTGTGTGTGTGTGTGTGTGTGTGTGTATTTATCTTTGTATATACATAGACACACACATATTCAAAGTTTAAGGTTTTTTGAATAAATTATGTGTATTAGTTTTAAATGGATTTATGAATTATGTGTTATGGGATATATACTCAGTCTTTGATATCAAATCTTGTAGTATACATAATTTAATATATATGCAATTAGGTTTAATTATTTATAACCCATAAACATATAAAAGTTTAAAACCTATTAATGATGCCTATTTTAGATAATTATTGGGTTAGAAGTATATATATTTGGTTGTGTATTTAGATTAATGCATAGGTATACATATTTGCAAGTTGATTATAAAAAAATAGACTAAAGAGTGAAACAATGTAGTCATAAACATATATGAAATGTTTATTGTAAAGGATGATTATTATCAATTTGGGGTAAAATTTATAAATTATAATAATGAGCTTATTAGTGTAATGATTATCTTATTTTGTCTGTATATTATAAACACTCAGATTTGTTTTTAAATTATGAGTGAAACCCTCACATAGATTATAATAGGTTAGAGTATAATATTAAATAATATATTATATAATTTTCAAGTAAAAATACTAAGAGTGGGGGGGGGTGAATTATTTTCCTTAAAGTAATCCATGAATTTCACTTATCATCCATGAAGCATTCATTCACCTACATACATTAACCAATACATAAACAAGAATTTATAAAATCAAACAACATAAGAACATATGATATTTGTTTAAAACCATCTTTGGGGATAAAACCCAATAAAAAATATATTTTAATATATTCCTATAAAAAATTAATAAATATTTAGTGAGGTACCGACCCCACAAGGAGCACCAACACCTCACTAGTCAAGCACCAACTCAACTAGTCCTTTAGCAAGCATCAACTTGCAAGGAGGCACCAAACCCCTAGGTAAATCAACACAAAATAATATAAATTTAACCTATGATCACATTTTGACACATTTTTCTCATTAAAATAAATATGACCACCTTCTTTTTCTCTTCTCACTCTGCTATCTCTCTCAAACAACCTATTAGGCCTCTTCGCTCAACTAGCCCACTTCTTAGTAGAATTAGGTCAAATAATCTTAATAATAATAATACATATAATTATTTTTATATATTAATTAAATATCCACCACACTTATATTATGATATTTAATCCCTCTACCTAGTTTCTAAACCTCTATATCATTCATTTTTCACTCAAATATTCTAACTAGTCAAATTAGGCCTATTAGACCTTATCTTTATACTTGACCATTGATCTAACCCATATTTTCTGGAAAAAAACCTATCCATACTTATATATTAATTTTAATAGATCAAAAAATATGTTTAAAAATTTAAATACCCACTATATAGGTCAGTCACCACCCATAAGGACCAAAACCACCATTAGGCCTAATAGAGACCTAATGTAATTAAGCCTTCTCAAGCCACACATTTCACCTTGACCATGTTGTAACATATTTAGCCTTAAAAAATGAATGAATAAATTAATAAATTATTAAATTATACCCATGATAATCTCACCTTAGGTCCCCAACACCATTTAACTCATTTCACTCCTTGAACCACACACTTAGGTCTAGTCACAATTAAGCCTTCTCACTGCTAGAAAGTCTATCTTATAAATATGAAGCATAAAATCAAGTTTACCACATAAAAAAAATAAAAAATAAAATTTATATAACCTAAATGAGATCATGTAATAACAAATTATATTATATTTCATAATATAGGTCAAAATACCTCAAACTGATCATCTTCATATGCTCACTCAGAATTGCACACTAGCTTCAAAAACCTAGTCAAGAGCCTTTGAATTTTAAAATATTTAAAATAATTTATAATGAATAAAAATACATTTAAAATAAAATATTAGTCCTATATAAAAAATTAATATGCATTTTATTCTTCAACTCTATGTAAAATGACTTAGGAACATCATTCTCACTCACACATAGAAAATTGTAACTCCAAAAAATAGTCATGGAAACCAAGACTTAAAACACCTATATGAATAATTTTATGAACTTAAAATGGGTTTATATCATCCTTATAAATTTTTTAAATATATAAATATATTATAAGGTTCAATATCCCTATTGGTCTTACATACCAATCTCATGTCTTCACCCTACACAGACCTCACTATGTTAGACAAGTCACTTTGAGAGCAACTTTTTGATTGTTTATGAACATCTAAAAATATTATAATCAAATTTTATATTATATGTATGTATTTAAAAATAACCCCATGCATTTGGATACAATCTTAATCCACTATAACCCATCCTAATCTCATTCTCACTTCTACCTAGTTTTCTCATTATCTTCCTTATTAGGCCTTTTTAGTGATAGGCCAACTCTCATGACCAATTTATCATATTTAAGGTATGAAACATGATAAAAAAACTTACATGGGATGAAATAAAATTCTCACACATCATCCTAAAATCATTTTCATGTTTTTACCTAGGCAGCCCATCCCATTACATTAAAAATCCAAGAAACAAGGGGTTTTCTGTAGCTTATACTCACTCTTCTAATAGACCAATACCATTTAGAGAAACCTGAGAGATTCCTTTACATGTTAAAATTATAAAAATATGTCATATAATCTATTATGATCCATTTCCATCAATATGCTTCATATTAGGTGATTATGAGGGTTTTAGTAGGGTTTAGATTGCCTTCCATTCCTAACAATCATTCATAAAGGATTGCCCATTAACTCCAAAACCAATGATATAAAATTTAATATAGGAAAATTACCTAACTATAGTTATCTTATTTTATCCTCATGCAAAGGTTGAACATGCCAATGAGCGTACTAAAATTATTTTTGAGCATGTTATACCTCAATCTATGCATATAGAAAACTTTAACACCAATTTTCATGATTTATAATTTAAAATTTGACCTTTGACTTGGTAAAAAAACTTGATACAACATATCAGACCTATAACAATGATCTTAATAGATCAATCACTTTGTGAAATGAACTTGACCCTTTATTAGGCCACACTAGGTCTCTTTTCACATTAGCTCTCACTCCATTAGTCATATTTAGACCTTAAACACACCTTGAAATATTTTTAATATTATAAAAACATCTTTATCATGTCATAAAAAATCATACATTTCTCACACACTAAAAATATCATTCTCACAAATCTCATACTACTCACCTCAACATGCTACCAAACCTATGCCTTTTCACTAGATTTCTTCATGCAAGGACTAATCCTCAATACTGATCTTATAACTCTTTTAAATAATTATTTTCCTCTTTAAAATGATTAAAAAACTTTATACACTCTCTCATTCTAATAATTACACAATTCACCAAGCTTCATTGTGCTTTATGCATACACCTTCTCATAGAACTAGACTAGGCTTCTCAAGACATCTAGTACTCAAGGATTTGATCTAAAACAAGTTAAATATTAATGATATCAACCAATAAAAATTTTAAATTAATATTCTTATGAATATAAGGCTACATTAAATAGGCTTATGAAACTATCAACCAAAACATTGTGCCAAGGCCTCATACAGAACTCAAAGATTGTTAAACCATGATCATGATATGACACTGCTCCTCAAGACTACTGCTCAATAATATGATTACCTTGTATCATATTATTGACCTTGACATGTAATAAACCTTATAATAATTAACAATTTGTATTAAAATTATCTCTAAACAAAGATATAAAAGTTTGCCTTTAAATTTTCTCTTATCATAAGACTTCTTTATCACATACCACTTCACCATGCATGGCTTCAAATCTGATATTGACATTAATGACATCCATATTGAATTTTACATCAATTAAAACATAAATTTTTCAACAGAAATAATAGGAAAATACCTCAACAATTTCCCCTTTTATCATTTATGGCAAACACTTACTCAAAGCTGATCATTCACATTTCCCCAAGCTGGATCTTTTATAAACTAATCTTTCTCCCAGACTAGAACTTTCTCCCCCTTTGAAATTAATGACAAAGGGTCATATTATTGTAAACTATATAATCCTTGGACCTATAATAAAACACTTTTTCTCTCCAAAAAAATCATTATCTATTTTTGACAAAAAAATCGACACAAATCAAGCTCACATACATACTCTTGGAGCATGATTAGCTCCCATTATCTCCATGAGATATTTAGACACTATCATGATTTTGACTTGGTTTGATCAAGTCATCATAAAAAATATTTATGACCTATATCTTATGATCACCCCTCTCACGGACTCTTGATTGAACCTTGGATCTAAATGTCAACAAAGAACACAAAGCTCCCCCTAATACCAAGCATCCTTCATGCTTATGGTCACTAGTTGAGTGCCTCCATGAAGCCTAATGGAGTCACATTTTATATGGGGTACTATAATAACATAAAATTAATAGATTATGAGATCTCCATGTCCGTACTAGATTGATCTTTCTTCATGATCCTATTTAGCTTGAATAGTCTTTTTGGCTTGACCTTTTAATTTTCTATTTGAATAATATTATGACTTGGTCTATTTATCTTGATTACTTAAACCATAATTTGAGTTTATATGGAGAATTATTAACACTCCTAATCTGACCTATGATCCACCATGGAAAATGGTCCACTTGGACTTGTAGATTGGTCATCATTCATCTTATCTACCTTTGATTTCCACTCATTATCTTGTCTTCTTCTTTTCATTCTAGGGGTCTCAACTTTATTATTTTGACTTGAGAATCCATGTTTATAGAGAAACCTTTTGATAATATAAATACACTATTCCTATTTATGGAAACATGATATGACACATACCTCTTCACTGATGACCCTCCTCATAGTTCTATGCATATTCATTCTTGTAGGGCCTTCTAAAATGCCTTGATCTATAACCAAATTAGTTACATGAATAACAATAACCATTGAAAGGATTAGCATACATTATATTATTATGATTCCTAATAGGATTAGTCTTCATTCTGATAACACCATCTTTCCTTGATTGACCATTGACCTTCTTTATCATATTAGTGTTCTTTTGGTCTCTATTAAAACCAAGTCCTATTTTATCATTAACAGTCTTTTGACTACTAATGATGTTATCTAGATCATTGGTACTATGTTCAAACTTAATAAATGAATTAACATTACTTGATGACTAATCCAACTCAACTCTTAAGGAATCCATTGGAGTTACATACCTTGAACATTCTTCTTCTTTGACCTTTAGGCTTGCAATCACAATCTCTATTTGAAACTCCACCTATTTAACTATTTACTCTTATTCTTGGGAGTTGTTGCTCAGTCTAACTTCAAAAAAGTTGATTTTCTCCTCATAGTATTTTACAAGAGAAATCATCACCTTATTCTTCTTCTTCACCATCTTTAGTTCTTCTAGTATATTCATTAACTAAGCCTCAAAATCTAACTCATCTTCTTCTTCATTTAAATCACCAAAAACACCACCAATTTATATGGAATCTTCTTTATTTGAATATCTTGCTTACTCAACCATAAATATTAATTCATTGACATCAAGGCTATCACCTTCATGGTCACTCTCAAAATCAATTCTCTCATTCTCATCAGATGAGTTGCAATCTTCCTTGGTGTAAAATCTTCTTTTTTTTTTGAAAAAATTCTTGTCATCATACTTTATATATATTTTCTTGATCTTATTAGACCTATAAGACGTCTTGTCATGATCATAACCTTCATCATGCTATTCATCATCTTTTTCATTATGCTTATGAGGGCACTTGTTAGAAAAGTGTCCAATCTCTCTACAATTAAAGCACTTGAATGGTAGCTTACCCTTATATTTACTTGAACCTATTTTCAATTTTATTGAAAACATAGCTATCAACTCATCATCATCAATATCAAAATAATTATTGTCTTTGACTTTCTTAATTTGTGTCTTCTTCTCTTTTGACTTAGGTTTTTCCTTGAATACATCTTCCTTATTTGTAGGTGTACAATCAATTTCACTCATCTCATAGTTTATTAGGGTGCCATGAAGATCATCCATCTCTACCTTGTCTAGATCTTTCATGTCTTTAATAACAAAAACTTTAGAATCAAACTTGATAGTTAGAGATCTTAAAAAATTTTGAACAATAGTAGTCTCTTTCAATTCTTCACCTAGGCCTCTTAGAATTTTGACCACTTGATCAACCCTCAACAAATAGGCTGTAATAGTCTCAACTTCATTCATCTTTAGGAGTTCAAACTATCTTGTATGGGTTTGAAACTTAGCCAACTTAAACTTGGATTCTATCTCATGAATAATATTCAACTTGTCCCACATTTATTTATCAGACATAAAGTGCATCACCTTCACAATTTTTACCTCTAATAAGTCACACATAATACCATTCACTACTTTTGAATTGTTATCACTAGCCTTATTACCTCCTACATATATAGGAGGAATAGGAAGAGTAGTATATCCATACAAAATTTATTTCCAAACATCATGAAATTAAGACATTAAATATGTCCTCATCCTAACACTCCAAAAAGAATAATTAGATTCATTAAACAATGGAGCCTTGCTTATATAGAAACTATCTTGTGCTTGACTAGCCACATTTATTTGATTAGGATATCCTTTAGGCTATTAGGACTCCTTTAAAGGACATGATATGATGCCAAATGTTGTAAGTAAATATAATGAGAGGTGGTTTAATCATTTTATTTAAAACAATCCTTCAATTTCACCTATCATCCATAAAGCATTCATTCACATACATACATTAACCAATGTATAAAAAAGCATCTATAAAATCAAACAACATAAAAATATAAGAGATATGTGGGAAACACTCTTGGGGAATAAAAACCATTGAAACATGACTTGTTCTATAGTAATATAAGCAATGGATCAAGAATTAGTGAGTCACCAACCCCACAATGAGCACCAAATCAACTAATCCTTTAACAAACACTAACTTGAAAGGAAAAACCAACCCCTTATCTAACTCAACACAAACTCAAACCTTGAAAATATGATCAAATTTTGACACTTTTTTCTCATTCAACTAAATATGACCACCTTATTTCGATCTTCTCACTCTTTTATCTCTCTCAAACAACCTATTAAGCCTCTTCACTCAACTAGACCACTTCTTGGTAGAATTAGGTAAAATTACCTTACTTATAATCTATATAATTATTTTTATATATTCATGAAATATTAAAAACACTTATATGATGTTATCTAATTCATCTACCTAGTTTCTAGAACTTTATATCATTCATTTTTTACTTAAATATTCTAACTAGTAAAATTAGACATATTAGACTTTCTCTTTATAGTAGACTCTTGATCTCACCCATATTGGTTAGAAAAAAACATATATATACTTGTATTACCATTAGAATAGATAAAAAAACATGGTTCACAAGTGAAAAACCCACTACATAGGTCAGTCACCACACATAAGGACCAAAACCACCATTAGGCCTAATAGAGACATAATGTAATTAATCCTTCTCAAGGCGCACATTTCACCTTGACCATCTTGGAACATATTGGGACTTTAAAAATGAATGAAAAATTAATACATAATTAAATTATACTATTGATAATATAACATTAGGTCCCCAACACCATTTAGATCATTTCACTCCTTGAACCACACAATTAGGTCTCCATGTAATTAGGCCTTTTCATTGCCAAAAAATCTATCTTTTAAATCTAAACCATACACTCAAATTTTACACATAACCTAAAAGAAAAATAATGTGGATATAACATCCATGACCTCAGTGTCATAAAAAAATATATTATATTTCACAATATGGGGAAATATACCTCAAACTAATCATCTTTATATGCTCACTCAGAACTGCACATAGGCTTCAAAAACCCAGTCAAGAGCCTTTAAATTTTCACACCTTCATAGGAGTTTCTCATGAATAATAATAAATTTAAAATAAAATATGATACATATAATAATAAATTAATATGAATTTTATTCTTAAAATATATTCAAAATCACTTAGGAACATCATTCTCTCTCAGATAGAAAAATGCTTGTAGTTCCAAAAACATAGTCTTGGAAACTAAGACTTAGAAAACCTATGTGACCATTTTTATGATATTAAAATAGTTTTATATAATATTTTTTCACCATTATAAAATATTTAAATATATATATTACAATTTTAAATTTTAATATTTGTCTTACAGACCAATCTCATGTCTTCACCCTACACAAACCTCACTATGTTAGACAAGTTACTTTGAGATCAACTTTTTGTTTGTCTATGAGAATATAAAAATATTATAATAAAATGACATATGAGATATAGGTATTTAAAAATAACCAAATTAATTTTTATCCATATCTAATCCACTATAACCCATCCCTAATCTCATTCTCACTTCTGCCTAGTTTTCTCACTGTCTTCCTTATTAGGCCTTTTTAGCAATAAGCCAAATCTCATGAGAGATTTAGAATATTTAAGTTATAAAATATGATCAAAAATTAACATTAGAATAAAATAAAAGTCTCACACATCATCCTCCAATTATTTACATGCTCTGACTTGGTCAACCTTGCCTACTACATCAAAAATCCATGAAACAAGGGGTTTCCTATAGCTTCTACTCACTCTTCTAATAGACAAATGCGACTTGGAGAAACCTAAAAGATTTATATAATTTATATAATCATAAAAATAGGTATTAAAATCCATTTTGATCTATTTCTAACAATATCTTTCATATTGGATCATGATGATGGTTTTAAGAGGGTTTAGACTACCTTTCATTCTTATCAATTACTCATAAAGGATTGACCTTCAGCTCCAAAAACAATGCAAAGAAATTTAATATAGGACAATTACATAAATTAAATTATCTAATTGAATCCTCATGTAAAGGTTTCATGTGCCAATGAGCATAAGAATATTATTCTCAGGTCTGCTATACCTTAATCTATGCACACAAAAAACCTCAACACAAATTTTCATGTTTTATCCTTTATAATTTGACCCTATTATTTGTAAATAAACTTGAAATATCCTATAAAACCTTTTAAAATTATCTTAATATCTCTGTCACCTTGGTAAATGAACTTGACCCCATATTAGGCCACACTAGGTCTCTTTACCCATTAGGTCTTGATCTGTCAGTCATACTTAGACCTTGAAATATATTTTACTAATTTTAAAACCTCATACCTTGATCACATACTAATAATATTTTTATCACAAGTCTCATTCTACTCACCTCAACATGATACTAGGCCTATGCTTTTTCACTGGATTTTTTCAAGTAAGGACTAAGCCTCAAAAATGACCTTATAACTCTTATAAAGGATTATTTTCCTCTTTCACATGCCTCAAAAAATTTATATATTCTTTAATTCCTATAATGACATAATTAACCAAGATTCCCTATGATTTATGCATACACCTTCTCATAAGACTAGACTAGGCTTCTCAAGACACCTAGTACTCAAGGATTTGAACTCAAACAAGTTAACTCTTAATGATATAAAAAAAGAATTTTTTTAAATAATAATTATTATAAAGACAAGACTAATATCAATATGATTATGATCTTTTCACACCACAACATTATACCAAGACCTCATATAGAACTCAAAGATTTCTAAACCATGCCCATGATATGATATTGCCTCTTAAGACTAGTGCTCAATAGTATGATTACCTTGTATCTTGATCTTGACCTTGACATGTCATAAACATTAGAAAAATTACCAAGATTCCTTAAAATTATCTCTCAACATAGATACAAAAGGTTTCCTTCAAATTCTCTCTTATTATAATACTTCTTTGTCACATACCACTTCACCATGCATGGCCTTAACTCTGACCATGATATTTATGACATCCATCTTGACTTTGACATCAATGAAAAAATCAATTCCTCAACATCAAAAACATAAACATACCTCAACAATATGAGGATGTGGTCAAGGATTGAGTTATATTCTCATAGAATTCTCAATATTTTGACATAGTGAGATGAGTGTATAATCTTTGATCATTATATATACAATAAATTTGAATAAGTCTATGATTTATGTCTTTTAAAATAATACAATTTGGTAAATCATTGATTGGTTAAGTTTGAATTGGTAATTATGTTTATAATGTGTAATTTTTAGTCAAAATAATTAAATTGGGAATTATTTGGTATATTAAAGGTTTAATATAATTTATTGTAATTTGAATGTATACAAGATACTCCAAGATCATGGACAGTAGATTTTGTACTTAGAGTATAATGTATACATTATCAGATTAGTCACTGTATATAAATTTATGTCAAGGTTTAAAAATAGTACATATACACATGGTATAAACATATGATTTGTTGACATTGTTATAAATATAATAATGAATATACCATATATATATGTATGCAATTTGTTGTATGATGGTATACATTATTATATAGTAGGTGTCATACCCAACATACCCCTTTCTTCAAAGAGAAATGGGGACTCACTTTTTTTGGATTCTAACCTTGTTTGTTGAGCCTTTATTCTACATGTTTGTGAAAAGTTCTAATTGGATTACTCCTTCGTTCTTACACTTAGAG
The DNA here is from genome assembly GCA_037957365.1 of Torreya grandis. Lineage (NCBI taxonomy): Eukaryota > Viridiplantae > Streptophyta > Pinopsida > Cupressales > Taxaceae > Torreya > Torreya grandis. The sequence goes on along the minus strand of JARHVA010008550.1, from coordinate 210,207 downwards.
AAACAAAACATGGTATTATACATTTTTATAGACTAACCTTATTAGTGCCTTTTAAAAAAAAATTGAACTATGCAAGTTTTCTAGGACTTAGTTATATTTGAATGAATTATTTAGTATTTGGTCTTTGGACATTTTATTTGGGTCTTATTCATTGGGATTTGCTTTTCAGGGTTTTTGTTTGGATTTTATGTTCAAAATACTTATTTGGTATTTGTTTATTCAGGTTTTTTGTATCAATTTTTTTTTGGAGTTTCCACATCAGACATTTTGTATGAACAATTGTTTTGAATGACTCATATTTTATCAGGCATTTTGTATTAAGATTTTTGTTTGGACTTATTTATCAAAAATTTTGTCTTCAAACATTTTGTTCATAAAATTTGTTTTGAAATATTTTGTTCAAGATTTTTAATAAAACAAATTATTCATAAGAATCATTCTAGGCTTTATTCAATTTGGATATTTTTTGGTCTTTGACCTTTTTATATTAGGCATTTTATTTGGAACATTTGTTTTAATAGATTTGGTATTCAGGATTTGTGATCACAAGATTTATTTGGATATTTTTTAGGCTTGGTTCTAACACAAAACTTGACTCCTAATTCTCAACTACTAAAATCTTGCTATACTTAACCAATAAAGTAAAATACTTCCCAATACTTTCTAAGGATACCCACCAACTAAACTAATGATTTTTAAATTATGTAGATAATACAAAATAAATTAATGTTGGATATTTATAATGCATGAAATAGAATTGAATGCTAGGATATATACATGATGTGCATCCATCGACATATTCATTTCTCATAAATGAATTCAAACTCGACTATTATCTAATGCATGAAATCCTTAGCTACCTATTAATCTATTAAAAAAATAAGTGACTAAGTGAAGATGATAATTTTTCACAAAACACAAAAAAAATGCAAGCACTACACATAACTATAATGGCATCATCATATAAGAGTTTTAGAGGAGCACTTTTGCCATCACCATTCTCCATAAAGGATTCAAAAGAATTCATGTACATAGTCTATGATGCCACCATATTCGATAATAGATATGTAAAATATTCTAAATTATGGGATATTGTAGACTCTACTGATGTATTTTCACTATATGGGAATCTATCTACCATGGAATGACAATTAATTATAGACCTGCTCTCCCTTAAGAGACAAGCACTACACTCAACTATGACCAAGCTTGAGGTGATGCTTTATATTTACCTATTACTAGATTTATTCTTCATAGGGAAGATTACATGTAATGTGTTTCTACACCACATAGAAAACTAGACAGTCATGGCATGCATCTTTGGAGATGACTTTTAGAGGTATTTATCACCACCAATTCTAGATAGGTTTTTTGATAAACATAGGTTAGTTTCATGGAACCCACATAATTTAATGGATAAGGTATTCATCTCATGTCTTCTCCCTAGGGAAACCATGACATATATACGTAAGAATCCCACCCCTATCAATAAATTTAGAATGGGAGTGTGGATTAGGATGGTAATACTTAATAGGGTATATGGCATGCAAAACATCCATTTCATTAATATAGATTGGGTGCCCTTATGTCACCTGATGATGACCAGTGATGCAATTTTTGCTTTGGATGAAATCATCAACTTCAAATTGAGAGAACACATCCTTTACAAAATTTATTGGCTAATTATTTTAGCCACTTCTACATGATGTCCTATCTTTTAGATGTTTTAATGGGCATAGTGTACAAGGTCCTTAGCAATATTTGGATCCCAACCATAGAATGTGTCAAGAATGACATTTTTTATTATTACCAGTTCTTAAAAATTTGTGCACATACAAATAACATGGTTTAAATTTGTAAGGATTTCTGTCCTCAAGTATGGTAAGCAATCCATGGGTCTCCACTACCCAAAATTGGAGCAAGCATAGACAAAACACTAGCTAGAAGGGATGATTACTAGTTATATCCTAACTAAATAGTGATTATGATTGTTGGTCATAAGTTCCATCCCCTATACCTCCTCAAATATTTACCTAACAAATTGGCAAAGCAATAAATTGCTTATCGATTATGGTGGAGTGTTGAGGAAGATTTGATCATAAATTAAAAAACATATTATGGGTCACATGTGATCATTAGTAGAATGTGCTAAACATAGAGAATACACTTTGGAAAAGTGGGTAATAAGAAAAAATGCTATCACTTACCTACCTTACCATATAAGGACTAGGATCCTCATGGTTACATAAAAAGACAATTTAGGGCTTTAGTATCCCATACCAACACATCCTTTATGACCATGAATTCCAATTTTTTAATGCAAAAGATGATGAATAGGTCCTAGACAAGACAAAATTTATTGGCTAAAAAGAGGATAATTTAAGAATAATCTAATAGAATCCTTCAATAACTATGAAGGAAATGGATAATAGGCTACCACTTGTTACAAGGAGGACAACTTTAGATTTTTGGTATAACCAACCCTCATAATAGATAGAGATAAAATGAGAGCCAACACAAGAACTTCACTTTGAGTTAAGAGATATCAAAAAATATCTAGGGGTGAGTGAGCCTAATCCTAAGTGAGCTTCAAAATATCCCATTGTTCTAGAGTTCTCTGATGAAGAAGGCACAAATCCCCCAGCTATAATTACATTACAAATGCCTAAAACTACCCTTAAGTGCAAGAGCCTACATCATTAAGGGTAGATAAAAAATAAGTTTCTACCTCAACTCAATAAGGCTCTTCCTTACAATCCAAAACCACTATTTTCTATAGAAGGAATTCAAGGACTCCTCTCACAGGTAGTCCAATAGTTGAACAATCATAGATCTTACCTTCAATACCTAAACAAGTGGAGGAAGAAGAACAAGAACTTGATGAAGAATAGAAATTGGAGAGAGTTAAGGCACTGAACATCATCATTTTCAAAGGAAAGGTACCAACCATAAAGGACATAATAGGTAAAAAGTCTTAGTATGTAGATACCACTTCCTTAGTTTCTTCATGTGTGCCTATTTTTGGTTGCTCTAATTTCCTCTATTTTGAAGACTATTAGGGTGGATGTTATCACTTCCAAATTGATGATTATTTGACCTTCTCTTCTCTCTTACATATCCCTCTACTCACTCCAAAGGTATAAAATGATTTTGCCACTACCATTACTCCATTTCCCCCCATATTTCCACCCACATCCATCATGACCACTACTAGTATCCCTTTTAAGACTATCACAGTTAGAACCTTAAAGAATAAAAGGGAAGAAAAGAAAATTAAAACAACTATGGCCACTCCCTAACTCCATGTTTCATCCTCCTAGATCACTTTGACCATGCCATCCACCAACCCATCCTAGGAAACCATTTTTATAAGCTCAAGAAAGGGGAAGAAAGAAAATAAAGTCAACATGGTCCATCCACTCTCATAATATGGAGGTTTGGATTGGACCAAAATAATTTGGCCTTACCTACCTGACACAATCCTCAAGGCAACAAAAAAGTAACAAGTAGTTAAATATGTTGATGATGAGGCTATGGTTAAAATCACTTAAGAGATAGACCCCAATCAACTGGTGATTCTTTCATGGGATATTGATCTAAGATACAAGACTACTCAAATGCCTAGTTTTAATATCATAAATCTCCCATCCATAATAAATTTATTTGAAAAGTCATCTAGGAGCATCCAAAGGTTAAGAAAAATAAAGTTAGAGGATGAAGCTGGTAGGTAAATGATTCTAGAGGAAAGGTAATAAGTCTATGCCTTATCTAAGAGATAAAACAGATAAGTGGACTAATCCCCCTATAATGAAGATTTTAGGTCTCAATTTGAGTCACATAAAGATGAAATGGTGGCACTATATGAGGGCATATAATAGGCAAGGTAGGATTTGGAAGCAAAACTAAAACTGATCAAAGAAAAAATCAAATATTTCACATCCCAATAGGCATTAAAACTGAGGTACAAGAGGTTACATCTAAATTATATAATTACTTATAGAAACTATAGGAAATGTGCTCTAAATTATCCCCTTACATTTCCTAAACACATAAATTATTTAATTCTTTGAAGCAAAATGAGAATAAACTAAAACTATTCATTCTTTACACAATAAGGCATACAACCATTTAGATCTAATGACACCAATAGAGTAATATAATTACCTCAATATGGTAGTCATTAGAATAGAGGAAGCTAGGGAATGGGTAATAGTAGCTGAGGCATTGATCCTTAAAAACTAAGATGATGATGCACTTATCCTATAAATTTTGAATGACTTAAAATTTTAAAAGGTAAAAGATGATGTAATAATGTTAATAAGTAGAATTAGTTTTTATCAGATTATTTAAGAAGATTTAGATTATTTAAAGTAGATTTTATAAGGACTGTCATTAGAAGACATTGAATCAAAACTAAGTTTTATAAATAAAAAGATGACTGAAGTTGAAATTTTCAAAATCAAATTCTAGATGATAAAGGTAGAACATGCAAATCTACTAGGGCAAGGTAGTAGGGTACATAGACCCTCTCTTTTAAAATTTGATATAATTAAACAACAACATGATGTGGTGCATAAATTTTATCTTGAGATAGAGTTAAAGAAGAAAATTTAAGTACCTACATCTAGTTTTACATCTGGCTACAATTATAACTCCCACTAAATTCAATGCATCTATGCAGAAATTAACTCAGCCTTAAAAGGATAATTTTATTCATGTACATTTGAATAGAAGTGTATATTTTATATTTATATTTTTCTTATGATTCAAACATATTTTTAAAATTTTACCTATTTATTTTGTAAACATACAGATTATTTCTATTTTTTTGTGCTAATTTCTTAATTTGGAAGCAAGTAATGAAACTAGTAATAGGGTGTGTATAAGAATACCTATTAAAGTACACACATGATCTAGATGAAGGTGATAACTCCTCTTTAGCTTATAAGGAATAAGGTATGGATAATAAAAACACTAGAGAAGGGATTGTTATATCGATAGTTGAGTAGACTTCCTAACATGAGCTAGATCTAAGAAATATATGCTTACTAAGAGGCTATCAATCCACTATTTATAACAATTAAGATGGTATAAATGAAAAGAAAGGAAAATTGAATTCAAAAAATGGAAATTAAATTCATGTAATGTGAGATGAAAGTAAATTAATTATTAAACAAAAACACTAAATATAGCAAAAATGGGTCAATACTCATGCTAAGATAGTTTGGGTTAGGTTCAAAAAATTAGAAAAGTATCTATGAATAGATAAAAACATAAAAAATAGGGTTTGGTTGGGGTTAAGGGGGTGAAAATAACTTGTTATTATTTTATATCATATTTATCATTGACATTAAGGTGAACCATCGGTGGTTAGGTTAAATGTCAGTGGTTGGGTAACCATCGATGGTTAAGGTGACCATCGACAGTTGGGATAATTGTAAATGGTTGTCTGTGTTATTTTGGGAATGATAAAACAAAATGATTGTAGATTGGGTAATTAAGAAAATAGAGGTATTTTATATATTTAGGGGATGGAAAATAAGATATTAATGAGTTTAATAGGGTAGGGAGGTTAGAAACAAAATAAATCAAAGAAAATAAGCATGAGATACCTATAACTTAATGGTGGAAGGTTACAAAAATTTGGCTAGAGTAATGGTACTTTAGCTTTAAAAATTACTAATAATAGAGGTTTGGGTTTTTATTGATACTACTTACTCATTGAAGGGATGCTAGATACCTAGATGCAAGATAGCTCAGATGTGAATTTCTAGATTTTTGGCTCCCTTTCTTCTCCTACTTCTCTCCTTTTATAGGATGAAGTTACTAAATGCGAAGGAGGAAATTAATAATTAGGTAGAGGAGAAATTTGTAAAATATGATGCTTTAAAATTTGTTTTACATTGTAAAATATAAGTTACTAAATGTGCCATGCTTATCTCATGTAGCTGGTAATGCTTTTAAAGCATGATTACAAGATTTGATCATTGATGGTCAGGCTAGTTGTTGATGATTAAGCTAACCATCAATGGTCAAGGTTCTAGAGGAAAATGGGTTAGAAAAAGGTCAATTAAAAAGTTAAGTTTGGCAAATTAAAAAATAGGCTAAATCAACTAGGTAGTCAACTAGCCTTAGAGTCAAGTAGGGGTCTAAGGCATTTTGACATTTAAAACTATACAATTTTTGAGTTTTTATATTTTACCCCTTTTTGTTGTGTATTTTTAGACTAATAAGCTACAAAATAAAAATAGATTTTTGGTCAAGGTTAGGTTTCCTCAAATATGGTAAGAGGTATTCCCCTCAAACCAGGAGTCAATGAAGTGAAGGTAAAATTGGGTTAAGGTCTGAGGAATGATAAAGAGATAGTCACAAGGTAGGCGAAACAAAATGGTTGGGCATTTAAAATGTAAACATGTGCATAAAATTCAACTAAGTGTGATAATTAAGATCATGAAGAGACTAAAGTTGCCAATGTTGATACAAATAAGGTTAGTTTTTAGGGAGATGTATGACAGGGTAACTGGTCCACATCATTAGTCATAGCTAATCAATTCATGCCTATCAAGTCATCTAGACAAGGTCAGTGTTACACACAAGTATCTAGGGTAGGAAGTGCTCCTAAAAATTAACATAAATGGTCTGATCATGCATGAGGTGGTGTAAAGTTCAAAATTTTAACTTGGAAAGGTTGGTCGATGTGGTCAAAATGATTAAGGCAAGGTCATCATAAAATATGCAAATACTTGGGTCAAAAATGGCCAACATTGAGGTGGATGTGGTCAAATAGGTCAGTGGAAGAAGGGTAAGCTCTGAAAGGTCAAGTGGCTAGTTTGGGGGAGAGAAAATAATCTCCGAAAAGGGAAGCACCTAGGTGTGGTGCTAAAATATGTGAAAAATAATATGGGACCCCAAACATCGATGGTTATGATTATCCCCAAGGTTGACCATCGATAGTCACCCTAACTATCGATGGTCAAGAAAATCCTAACAAGATGGAAGATCAAAATTAAAATGGTAATTCATGTTTACCATTTGAATTTTTGGTACTTTGTGCTATGGGTGGTTGGTGCATTTTATTTACTTGCATTTTTCTACCGAGGTGGAGTTGATCAATTTGAGTATAGTGTATGTGGGGGAGACTGAGGTTTGACCAAATAAAGGGTGGATGAGGGCATGACTAAGTAGTGATGCAAGGGATTTGACCATGTCATTGATTATGGAATGAGGTAGGAATTGTCTTAAAATTTATAGCATAGTGTAATTTATTATTGTTTAAGGTACATTGTAGTTAGTGGTGAAAGATATGGGTAGGGTTTTAAACTAGGTGTGAGGATGCATGAGTTTTATATTTTGTTGATGTGTGGAAAATAAATGGGAAAATGTATAAGGAAAAGGTGGGTTGGGTGTGAATTGAGGTAGGGAATAAATTTAGCTAGGACACTATGAGAATGAGGGCATTTTGGTGAGGTGTATGAGGTTAAGGGTTTGAGGGTTGTGCCATTGATGGTCACACATAGTGACCATCGATGGTTAAAATTGACCATCGATGGTCAAACTTGGGGTTAAAAGGGTCCCTAAGGACTGTCGATAGTTTGAAGAACCATTGGCTATCAAAGTTAAAGTGGTAGGGTTTGTTAATAAGTGATGGTGTTTAAAGAGTTTTAAAGTTTATGAAGTTTGTAAAAATGTGAAATGGTAAATATTAAA